>JAHWFP010263126.1:0-24383 GCA_023313725.1 Lithobius niger | reverse complement strand
AGATTTTGCGGCCTTCTTCTCACCGACTTATGAGCAGATGGAAGGAGGCCACAAAATCTAGGAGGCTACGACCACCATGTTCGAAACCAAGCGCAAGCCATGTTGTATGCCAAAGAAGAAAAGCAAGTACAACGCTTGACGAAGGCAGTTGACGCGTGTTTCATCTACGTACTGAAAAGAACTGTCGAAAATTTGCAAAATACGGTGCAAAATTCTGTTTGTTTTGAGATTGAGCGTAATTGTTTCAAATTCTTGAACAAGATAGACAAGGATTTTCTGCGGCCATCAATCACAACATTCCAAATAAAAAAGGTTATATTAAGGAGAAAACAGTTAAATTTTGGTGTCAGATTGGTTGCTTTACTTCTGAAAAGGTGTCGTTGCTTGTTCACAACAATGTGTGTGCATCTTAACAATCTGGAATTCACATAAAAGTTTAAATTTATGCTTATGCCTGCTATTATGAATACTTAGTTGTTGAAAAAAGCCCAAATCACGAAATTCCGTTTAAATCCACGAGTATTTGGGTTGGTAAGATTGGCATAACACCAAAAATTTTTGAGCTAAAACAAATGCTGTTAATTCTGCGATTTTTTGAAAATCGCGGAATAGCGGAAATCTTTGTCCCTAAAAATTAGCATCTTTTATTCTCTAGAGAGAAAATGCATTTGAGAATAAGAATGCTAAATTTACAGGTAATGTATATTTTGGTTTAAGCATTAGAAACAAAATTTAGCCGCTAGCCAGCAGTTCTCCCTTTCCTTTGCTACGAAAATGTACATTACCTGTAAGTTTAGTATTCTTAATTCTTGAATTCATTCTCTCTCGAGAGAATAAAAGATGCTGAATTTACAGGTTATGTATATTTTTGTTTAAGCAGTAGCAACAGAATTTAGTTGCTAGCCGCCTGTTCTCCCTTTTTAGTTGATAGTTCGGCTAGAACAAAAAATATCTTCGTCTAACGCATAAATTACACAATTTTTATCTCCCTATATCTGAACATTCTGATGCTTATAATTATCAAAGCCTAAAGGTGCTTATTAATCTAAAGGTACTTCATTGATTGTACCTAGTATAAAAATAAACTGAACATGTTGGAATGGGATAAACGGCTTTCATTTATGAAGTTAATTTTCTCAATATGGTACTAAGCTAGGCGTATGCTGTTGTTTCGCTCCGTGTTGGCAAATTAACATTGGCTTCACTAGAATTAAATGGATGTTTTATTGCAAATAGGCTATATCTATTTCAAAAGAATTTTTTAACATAGGTAATGTTATGAATTTCTTTTCGCCATGAAGTTGCATCGCTAAACTGCTACATAAATTTCAATTTTGCATCGTTAATGTTTAAAATTGTGCAGCAAATTACTATGCGATACCGCTCATATTGAGCCCTGCAAAAGTTGACAGAATTATGGATTGTATGCAACTACAAGACGATGCTGCAGTTTTAAAGGTAAAGGTTCGGAAAAAAAAGGAACATTTTGTATTCGGGGTAATACGCTACTCCTGGAACTACACTTAAATAGAAAATCATGTTTTTGTTTTCACTGTGGCATCACCACAGTTTATGTCAGGAAACGCACATTTAAAAAACAAAAGCTAAGGATTTCTGTACTGAAACTAAAAAAAAAGTGCAAGAGTTGTATGGGTACAGTATCATTAATTGCGACATGCTTGATAGAAAAAAAATTACTGCAATTGTGCCACGTGGAGAAAACTTTTATCACATGTGGCTTGAGGCAGTGTTAAACACAATTGTGTGTTGATTATATGTGGTCCTTGAATTTCGTTGAATTTCGTTGAATTTCGTTGAATTTCATGGACAGAATCTTGAAATTTTAAGTTGACCGGCAAGCAAGAATCCTGTGAAACATCATACTTCCCAAGTTATGCAGATTGTAAAAAACTAGGTAGCTATGAGACTAAGACTATATGTACGGTTTGATTGCATGCGAGAGATAGACTGTACACAAGCTAAGGACATGTAATTTGTGTGATTTTGTGAAGTTAACTTTGTAACTAAATGAGCTTGAAAACTTCTTGAAGTTGGTAGGTAAACAATCACAAACTTAATCAAACATCCACTAAATTTTTTTTGCAAAATTTGGTAAATGCTGCCAAACTTCATAATTTCCAAAAATTGCTCAAAATTTTAAATTTGCTTTATGCAAACATGAAACCAAAACAGTGAATTTATTTTAACGATGAAAAAGCCCGCATAATCCACGACTAGCTGCTACAATAAAATTCTGGCAATAGTTATGGTTAGGCCTATCTCTAATGCTGTGTTCCGGTGCACGGGTGCTAGAGGTGCAACAATGTGGGCATCGAACATCGGAAATCTGCTATTTTTGGCTACGTCGGTCATCAGAGCATCGGATCAGGTTCAGGCAACAGACCTTAAAACATCGGATATCCACAATTTTATTAAGTCATTTTGTCACAGATGAGCCTATAATTACCGTCTGGGTGCTAAATTTCAGGCCTAGAGATATTTTTTATTTTATTTGTGAAATCCGCTTAATTAGTTTTGACTCCATGAAAAATGTAACATAATTTCACTTTACTTTCTTAAACATCTGACATAAAATATCAGAATTGGATATACCGGCCGTTGTTTTTTCACAACGAGTGCTGCACCAATCGCTGCTATTTTCTTAAGGTCACTGCAGTGAACAGACGATTATTGTCAACTGCATAAATGTGTTTTATGGAAATCGGCATGTTGTGCACCCATACTTTCGTGCTGCGTAGGACTTTGTGCCACAAATCCATCACTGCAAAATTGTGCTGAACTAGTGCAAAATTGCACTTTCACCACAACTAATCAGTAATCACGCCTAAAAATTTAGCCTAGTATTTTGGTGGAAATCGCATGTCCTTTGGTACAAACTACAAACCCTGCAAATTTTTTCTGTAGTTGCATACTGTTCATTGAAAATAGTTTTGATTCTGGGGGTTCTGGTTCAGGTTTGCCTTTTTCATTGTCCGATGATTTCGGTGAATTCTTTGTCGATGCAGGGGTTCGTAAATTCATTGCGCATCATCATGGTTTTTAGTAAGGCTGCACTGATACCAACTTTACCGATCCGACACCAAACCAGTTTTCAAAAATTTGCAGATACTGGGACCGATATCCAAAATTTGTATCCCCAATTTTTCATAAAGGTGTAATTATTAAAATAAAAAATGTCCTGAACAAAAGGCCGCGAACCGCATGTCTTTATCTCGAACGGTGCCCGAGTTATCGATATTTCTGTGAAAGTTGCCGATACCGATACCGCTAATATCGGTATCCGATCCAGTATCGGTATCGATGCAGCCTTAGTTTTTAGTATGGGAATGGGCCTTTATAATAATTCACGTATCACTCACAGTCTGACTGTCCGTATCCCCATTCTCTATGCATGTCTCCCATACCTACAGGGCTTGTGGCCGGACCATTGGTAAAAGGTTAATACGTGGAAGTCCATAGGCCATTAAAAAAATAAAACTTGGTTCTCAGGCCCTCCCGCACCAATTTTTTGACGGGAAATAAAAAGAAACGACGCGGCAAAAATGGCAGTTACAGACCAAGAATAGCACTTCGTGAGAAATTGAAATATAAAATTAACCATTCTTGTCATTAAATAATTGTGTGGACACATCGCACGAAAGCATTACGAGGCAGTATTCTTTATTTTACCCAAACTAGAAAATTATTCCCCAAAATGTATGGAAAAATAGGGTCGAAAAATAAAAACTTTCTTTTTTTAAATGGCTTTAGATTGGTTTTTTGAAAAAGAAAATGTAGGGATGAATGGCTGTGCTGCGAATTGAGCACGTCCAAACTTTCACAAACTCTTCTCTGGGGAACATGTTATTACGTCCATGTTTAAGAATGATTTTGCAAGAAGCATCTGCAATAACGATTACCTCCAGAATTGACAGATAGCTGTGTAAAGTCCTTCTGCACATTTGTGCATATGCAAACTCTACTTCTGGCTTAAGCATAACAATTTTTTTCTTGGGCTGTAAAGGGTATGTTTGGTCCCGTGTTCTAGCGTGCCTGATTACCACGGTGTCTGCAATAAGCTGCTGGTTCCTGCAAGATATTGTAGGTTATCCTGTGAGAACTTGTTGGTACAGGATCTTACAAGAACCTACAAGATCTTGGATAAGATCCCTACATGAGCACTTACCGTCGTTTAATCAGAGTTGACGCCTTTATATTGTAACTTGTTAACTTTCAGATTTGTCAATTTGTGTTATCAAATACAGTTAGTCGTGATTGTTCATCTTCCTTTCTGTTTAAGTCACGAGAGATCAATCATTTCCAAGGAAGTCATGGCGTTCCTGGAATCTTTATCAAATACGACATGTCATCGATCAAAGTCCATGTCCTTGAGGCGCATGAGCCATGGACCCAGTTTCTTATTCGCCTTTGTGGTATCATAGGTGGCATCTTTGCAACATCAGGTGAGTCTAAAAATTGAAATGGAATTAACAAGTAAACAGCATACTAAGCTTTCTTTGTGTTCAACAACTTTTTTTTTTGTCGTCTATGAGGTCGGGGCAAATCGTAGGTGCAAGTTTATTTTTTAAGCTGTACCTCTTTTACTAGTAGTGGTTCAATGCCCGTGCGAAACTTATACTTGTGGCATCCAGCCAAACATTACTGACATTGGTACTAATTTTAATTTTCTTACACAATTGGGGCACGCAAAACCAAATAGTATGTAATAGCAGAAGGGACGTGAAAGGGAGTGTCCATTATAATATGACCGTAGGTTCCATCTCTCATTCGTGGTTGCGACCCCATGCAGTCAAATTTGGAACCACTGATCAGAACTGTTTTCTCGGATAACACACATTAAATATACGCTATGTAGGTTTTAACCTAATAGATAGATGCAGAAAAATAACACTCCAGTAACGATTAATCCAGGCGTGCAACATCTACGCTTGCAACAGCATTCCACAAGTGTGAAACTGTGAAGCAGATGCCTACTGCAAGCCAAGGCCGACTACGGCAGAAATTTTGTGTTTTGCCTCCTGGCTCAACACCAGTTCACGCGCATCCGGAAAACTGACGCCTTTTAGTGCTGCTATGGTAAAATAAGAATCTAGTGATGTTGGATCAACTGGCCTGTATATGAGAAACGAAGCAGACAGCTTCTTTCCCAGATGACCTTGTGACGAGAGATAGAATATGAAGCAATAGTTACAACATGGATACTCCCACGTCTTACGGGCGTGTATATATATTCACTCCTGGTAATAGTCGATTACTGGCAAATTTTCAGTTGCCAGGCTTCTTCAGGTCAAGCCCAGAGTTCTGCTCGTAATGGCTTCAATAAAAGTCAACGGGAAAAAAAATACAAATTTTAATTGGGCGCTTTTCTCTGTAGGACTTTGTTCCTTTAGGACAATTCTAGTTGTTGGTGAATGTGCCGCCCTCTTCCTGTGTTGTCATCAACACCTTCCACTGACTTTCGAGTGGTGTACTAGATCTAGGGTGGCAAACTGAGCAATTTTGGGGTACGAGGGTGCTTACTCAAACAGAGGGATATTATTTTCTCTGCTATTTTTTGCTGTTATTGCCCCGTTTTCTCTATTCTACACTGCAGAAAAAACCCTCACACCCAAAACTTGTGCAGTTAATTGCCACCGCAGACTTAGTACACCAACTTGAAATTCAGTGGAAGCCGTTCCTGACAACAACACTGTAGTGTCTGGCTACAGGCACTGCTAAGTAGTTTTGGTGCGCCTTGCACCTATCCTGTTACCCTGTAACCAATCACTGTATATTGTACTAATTATGCACCACTCCCATGGTGCATTCTGACCGAGCCATTAAATAGGCTGTACAGCGCCCTCCGCGGCAGCTGCTTACTAGAACCCACAATCTGTTGTAGTGTCAATCACTCAGCCGATATTACAAACACCACCAACAACTAGAACTGCCCTAAAGTAGCCATGTCCCACTGAGAAGAGCAGCCAATTAAAATGTGTTTTCCCCGTTGATATTTGTTGAAGGCTGAAGCCATTGTGTGGAGAACTCGGTGCTTGGCCTGAAGAAGGTGGCATAAAGAGGCCACTGTAAATTCACCTTTAATTGACTAAGATTTTACATGAACCTACTGTGTGAGTATTATCTTAAAACTGAAGTAAAACAACAGTGATGTCAATCTATACGATAATTTTAATTTTGGCTTCCCAGCGCTACAATATTTAAAGTTTGTTACATTGATGAGAATTTAAAAATAACGTGTCGCTTACTTTGAAAATCAGGAAAAAAACCGATGATAAAACATGACATAATGATGTAAATTTTTTGTTATTGCCTGATGAAGATAGGCGTCCAAGCCACTACATCTCCAGATAACTGACTGTCGAAATTTTAAGAAGATAATTGGTGAAGATATTTCTTTCGGTTTTGAAATTGTGCGTGAACTGTGCGAACGAAGATGGATGAAAATCTTCTGCCTTTTCATAAAAATGACACCAAAAAAGTAGCTTAAATTCAATTCAAGGACACCTACTTTGTCCTGGAAATTTTCGACATCCCTCAGATGTCTTCTTAGGTCTTGAGGATGTTCGGACTTTGAACTACATCTTTCATTCTGACCACTTGTGCATTCGAATCTGTTCTGACACTTAAGCATTTGAATTTGGCCTCCCTCGTAGCCTCTTGTATTGTCCTGGCTTTACGCGATTCCCACTATCAAGTCGCCATTGACGATCAAACTGTTCACTTAGGGCCCTGCCTACCAGTAGAGTAACTCTAGGGATACGCAGGGCCCTGGATGGTCATTAGAGGCACTCCTTTCTTCTCATGTTGCAGGAATTCCAGAGATTCCAAACATCTGAGGTGGGGATCACGAGTCGAGTTTGACCTAAGAAGAGTGCACATTCTCGTACAGTCTGACTCATGATTCATAGATTTGCAGTGGACTGCGATGCCGTTGTCATTTTCTTATTTCTCACATTGGCCATATGTTGAGCAACCCTAGTAACCTTGAGCAACCTTTCCTGGTCTCTCCTATGTACACTGCCTCGCAGTCCCTCCAAGGAATCGTACAAACTGCCTCCCTGTGAATTTAAGGGATCTTTTTGGTGTAATTTTTATGACGAGTCGGAGTTTCACTGTATTGACCATAGCAATATATCTTCTGGCTTTCGGCCTAATTTACATTTTTTTTTTATCTTTAAATAACTACTAGTAAGATCAATCAGGTCCGTTTAAAATAAAAATGCGGGTGATGGCAGCCTACTTAAGCAATAAGTGTCTGCTTTCCCGGAATAAATGGCTGTGAATTCTCGGTTCAGCATTGGGTGACTTTTCATGTTTGGAGGACGGCACCTAACAAGTGGCGCCAATAGGTTTGAATCTTGAGAGCTATCCCAGTATTGTACTAGGTTTGCTCTTTTGAAGGTAGGTAAAGCTTAGACCCTGTTTGATCTCCAGAAATCCATTTCAGTACGTTTGTGGATTAATAAAAATCCTTGAAAAAATTGAATTGTTAATAAACGTCCTTGAATGTACTTGATTTTTTTTGTCTGCATTCTTGTGGGAATCCTGTCTGCAGAAGATATGTTTTCCAGAGGATTTTAGCTTAAAGCTCCTTTACCATAATAAAATACCGGAAACACTTTTTTCACCTTCAAGAATGTTGCATCAACAGTTTACTTAAATTTTCGAGGAAGAAAACACCATTCCTCTTCTTCAGTAGTACACTTCACAGCAAGAACATTCGTTTGATTCGAACAAAACGTTCTCTGCTGTGAAGTGGACTTCTGAAGAAGAGGAAAGGAAGAAGAGAAAATTTTCTTCCTCAAAAATTTAAGTAGATGGAACATACCCTGTGGTTTCCAGTATTTTATTATGTCTGAATATTATCACGGTCTTTGCCATTAAACGGTTTTTGCATCATTTACCATCCATAGCTAGTTTTAGTAATAATTCTGGCTACTGAATACTGAATGAAGATATTTACTTAGGATTAGCTTCACTGAATAACAAAAAAAAAATCCAGATTCGAATGGTGTAAGTTTATAAGACTGAAAATTGATCAAAATTTGACTGATTTATCAAAAATTATTCCGTGTAGATGGAAGAAGGATAAAAGTGGAATAACGACACGAGCAACTGGACGGCTCTGTTTTATTTTGATTTGTTTAATATTGTGGTGTTTTTTAATGTTTTTTTCTGGCTTTGTTTCAGTAAATCTGTATGCATTATTCGTGTTTCATTATTCATACTACTGCATTACATGTATTTTTAAATTTTTTTTTGCCTCCTCAGGCATTATCAATCTCATCATAAGTTCGTTCGTCGACCTCATATGTTGCCGTATTAGCGCAATGAATCAAACAGTAGATGAAGTGCCAGTTGCCGCAAGTCTGCAAGATGATAAACTGTTGCAAACCAACGGTAGCGCATTGCTATTTCCAGTGCCCGTGCCGCCTCCCATTGGCGACATTGTGAAAACAACGACGAAAGCCAGTTTGGAAGACGAGACGTGACACTTTTTTTTTTAATATTTAGGAATTCTGATTTGTTTGTTTTCTTTACACTTGGTGTTACATCTACAAATACCAACGAACAGCTTTAAGCTTCATTTTTTTTTAAGAATGATGGTGTGACAATTAAATCTACGAATTTGTGCGAAATATATCGATCATGGACAACGAAAGTTGAACAAAGGAAGAAAGAATATTTAATTATGTACATTTTTAATAAACTGCTGACTTTGTTTTATCGTTAAATTCAAGTTTAAATATGTCTGGTAATGTACAGACGTGATTCTACAGGAACAACCAAGATATGAAACTACAGTAAAACCTCTTTAATACGAACTTTAAGGGGATGGCTAAAAATGTTCTTATTAACCGTAGTTCTTATTAAACGGACGAGAGAAATTGGACTGCAACTTAAAAAAAATGTAGCCTACCGGTATACGGTATTTTCTTTACATTCGTCCTTGACCTCGCGTTTGCGCAAACGGACAAAACTGTTATCACTTCCCAAGATGGAGTCAACTAGCGATTGATGTTTTGCGTGAAACAAAACGAAATTCAAGGGGGAGGAAAAAGAAACCGTTACGAACAGCAAATTCGTAAAAAATAAGCCAGAATTGTGAATATTTGTTCGTCTTATCCGTACTTTTGTATTAACAGAGTTCGTTATAGCCGTATATATTTAGTGCTGACTGAGTAGCTGACCAACCAAAATCTTGAAAAAAGTTCTTATTAAGTGGGAATTCTTGTTATCCGAGTTCTTATTAACGAGGTTATACTGTAGTATATACCAAGTCACGTTAAAGCAGTTTGCTGGCTTGTAATACTAGTGGGCAACTAATTTCTGAAAATGAAAAAAAAAACATTGTCGAATTTGCCAAGATAAGCTCTACTGAAGTATCGGCATCAACGAAGAAAGCATCGTATCGTATCACATCGCATCTGTGAAAGTTGGTATCGGCCGAGTAAATACCCGGGGCATTGGTGTTTTTTTGAAGGGGGGGGGGGGGGCGGGACGTACTGTAAGTTTAATTTTTTCTTTCTCAAAACTCGTATGTTGCACCATGTGACTGTGTTGCACAAATCAAAAACCGTAAATAAATATTAAAGAAAATAGTACGAGTTGTGCCAAAAAGCAAGTATAGTACAATTGAATAAGACTGATGTTTTACCCATCCAGGTCATTTTTTTTTTTGCTCCTCGGATGCAACATTGGACTGTGCAGATGTAGGCAAGCAGCACAATGATAGTCTTATGAATCCTATGCATCAGCTTACCTTGTGGGCACTTCGACATGAATCTTAGAAATTAAAAATAAATTTGCGTCTCTTTCTGAAAACAGTGCCAAATTTCAAATTTGTCAAATTGGTCGATGATTTGCAAGAATCAGAACTAAGGATAAGTTTTATGTTCCCGTCCCAACACAAAACTGATGAATTATACAAAAGCAATAAGTTGTGAAATTAGGTCCTAGTCTCGAGATTTCTGTGTTAACATTAAGTGAATAATAGGTATTGCACCTTTGAAACATAACTGTTGTTTGTAAGGCTGTATTTATTATGGCACTGTTGGATCAGTGTGGAATGTGATGGACACAACATCGATATGCAGTGATTAATGTATTGTTGCACTTGTAAACTGCACTTACTTTGGAAATATTTTTGTTCAAGAGCAACCTGCAAAGTTTATATTCTTTAACCTTTAAAAATGAACACTGGCTTCTGTAGTGTGACCTTGGAGTAACGATCTCCTTTTATTATGGAAGGTGCTTATTCGTACCCAAATCAACACTCGGTGGGCGAATGTAACACTGCATGGATGTGACGTCGTGCGTGCCTAGTGGAGCATAAGCAGGAATTAAACACATGTTATGATTAAGTCCATACTGAACACAAATTTTTTGACCTAACCGAAGCAAACGGAACAAACCTTTACCAAGTCAAACGCCGAACACTTCCGAACCGAACAAAAACGTATCAAATCAATCAACGTGTAAAATAGAATTTAAAACAACTTGGTTCACAAAGATTCATATTTACTAAAGTACAAGTTTCTCAAAAATAGTATGGTCAACATAGAAATAAGCGAACGGATGTGGAAACTTAGTTTGTGCTTAAGAAATCTTCCTTTTTACATAGTCCTTCGTAACGTCTGAACAGTTATAGCTAGGCACTTGTGGTTTGGACCATCAGGAAGCTAGTGTACAGTTTGCGCGCGCACATTTTTAATTTGTTTTACCTTAAAGGTCTCATTTTCGGGTCAACTTATTTGCACGAGCGGCTTATACATACAACAATACGATAATCACTGCCTAGGCTTTGAAGTCATTGTTGTCTACGATTTGCTGTATTGTGGAATATTTTCTGTATAAATTTCAAGAAGATCATTGGGTTAAGATTACTGAGGCAGCAATTACGATTCTTCATGCACATTTAAGAGGAAATAAAACTACAATAATTTCATTTTAATGAAGTTTCGTGTTGGCATGTGTTGGGGGTTGCACAGATATGTGAACACCTTGAAAGTGGGCTACTTAAATTTTTGTCATAGGCCTTGAATTCCCGGAGAAGGTTGGGTCTGTCCTTGAAATTTCTTGACATTTTTCTGTCGGCAATTTCAAAACGAACAGCTTGACATTAAAAAGGTAAAGGCTAACAGTACAAATTATATAAATAGGTTGACTGGGTTTAGATTGTTAGTTATAAGATTAAAGAAACTTGGCACCACACACACGAAGTTACACTATTTCAGTATTTACTTAAAGATGGCCCTGCTGTGTGCCAGGTCAATTGAAGGACCGTATTCTGCTCAACATTGTTGGTAACTCGCATTGCAACCAGTAGCACATTGTTTTTGATTTTTTTCACGGCTATAAGACTACTACAGTTAGGTTATTTGAATATTAATATTCTTCAATGAACTGAAGTGTTGCCGTCATTTGCGAACCCTGAATATACCTTGCTGCTAACAACTAACCTTCACTGTATATGTGTATGCTAATCGTATCGACATGTGCTGTTGCTTTGACCAGGCATTTAGGCCCACCCTGCAAGCAATACAAATATACAGTGTGACCCAAAAGTTCCTTGAATCACACCAAAAGCCGTACAGCTTTGGGATTACACACCTGACTTGTAGGACCTTATTTTGTCCCCAAGATGGGGACCACCCCATGAGCTTACATTGGGGGATCCTACCCCCTTCAACCCCCAGATAAATAACTTAAATTTTTTTCATGTGAGAAGTAGATGTTTGGTCCAATTTGGGAAATATGAGCATGGCCTGGCCAACGTCATCGCTGAAAATGGCATGCCAATTGGATAAAAGGGATGTGTTTTATTACATTTTCAGTGTAGGCGCCATGCCCCATTAGGGCTTCCCTGCATGGTGCAGGAAATTGTCTGGTGAACCCATCAACAGCACTGCGATTACACATTGGAAACATAGGAACAAGGTTTGTCCGTAAAATGGGAGCTGCTGTGTGAGGTTGCATGAGGTGCCCTGCCGCCCCTTACCCACCGATACCAAGTTTACCTCTGTTGCTTAAACTAAACATAGAACACACCCATGGGTTGGGCAGTTGACTAGGAACGTTAGAGTAACACGTTATCAAGAATAGGCTTATTTTCACCCCCCCCCCCCTCCAGTTTTATGTCATTACTAACCTTACCCACCACCGCATGTAGTATTTTCTGTATATCCCTAGTTTCCTGAGGACCATTTATTTTTGTTTGGCATTTGCAGCCTTAAAAATTTGTTTTTCTGGGGGGCTGATGCCACCAACTGGCAACCCCCTCCCCATTAATAATTTTCAGGAAGTAAATCCCGCCCTCCTCTTTCTTGATGACGTAACTATGTTAACGTTTCCCATGAACTGCCCAACCCAGAGGTGTCTTTTGAAGAAACGAATACGATTTCAGCAAGCGAAATAGCAGAATCGTCTGCTTGTTTGGGGCTCCATTCTACTGAATGGTTGACACCCGGGCCTAGTACAATTTTTACCAATTGATCATTTAATATCAATTAGCTCTCACCCACAAAGATCTCTAGACAGACTGTTTCGCCCTTGTTTGGGCTCGTCAGTAGAGAATACTTTGTGGATGAGAGCTAGGCTATGGATGTGTTTTTTTGTTTTTTGTTTAGTTAAGGGACAGCGATAAACTTGGTATGTGGGGGTTGAGGAGTGTTTGGCGCCCTAATACGAGCTCGTGCAGTGTCCCCCATCTTGGGAAAAAGCCTTGTTCCTATGTGTCCGGTGTGTAATCTCACTGCTGTTGGCCCTTTGGTGGGTTCACCGAACTATTTCCTGCACCACGTACAGAAACCCTCATGTCAATTCGCAGCTACATTGACGATGTCGTAAAACACATCCCATTTACTCAATTGGAATACAGTGAAACCTCTTTATAACGACGTTCAAGGGTCCTTGAAAAGTAAAATGTTATATCAGGTTTATTGTTATAAACAATCACTTTTGGATGCATTGCTGCTTAAAGAGCCTCGAAAATAGCATTGTTATAACAGGTTTATTGTTGTAAGAGGTATTGTTATAACGAGGTTTGACTGTACTGTTTCCAGCGATCACGTTGGCCGGGCCATGCGCATATTTCTCCAATTGGTACGAAACATCTTTTTCTCACAGGAACAAAGTTAAGTTTTTTATCTGGGGGTTAAGGGGGGGGGCAGGGCACCCCAATGCAAGATCTTGGGGCGACACCTCATCTCAAAGACAAAACAAGATCCTATGATACAACAATTCCAATGCTGCAGGACTTTTGGATCACCCCGTATAAAACCTGTGCAAATAATATTTTTTCGCATGCTGTTGGGCAGACCAAGAAATGTAATGGGGTGTATCACTAGCCATTTGACTTGGTCATCAGGCTCTTTTAGTCGATTTATTTAATTTTGGCATTTTTGACACAGTTTCCTTATAATGAATTTGGTATGCAGCGTGACTGGGCACACACAAAAAAAAATGCAGATGGTTAACAATGATGTAGCTGTGCGTAAATGCTTGAGTAGTACAAAGCTAATATCTGAAGACCCCACCCTCTTACACGAGAAGAGACAAGTATATGCTTCACTAGAATGTATCCAAACGGATCTTGCATGCGTCATTGTTGAACAACTCTTCATGGAAGAAGTTAGAAGAATTAGAATTGCTGGCTAATTTTCAAGTTGGATTGTTTGCCAAAAAGCTTGAAATTATAACCTCTTATATTAGTGGTGGCAAAGGAGAACAAGATCACCACAGAGTTGCCTCTGACAGCAGCTAGAGTTGATGCAATCTGTTGTGGTGTGGTAGACGCTGACGAGTAAATTGGCACTAACAAGTCTCGATATGAGAAAAAAAAATCCTAACAGGGTCCTTGCACCTCGTGAACAGTTCAGTTTTCAAGAACATGTCTGAGGAACGTTTTGAGAAGTAGTGATGAATCGCAAGGGATTGTGGAACATGTCGGCCATAATGCTGGTCAACTTTTTCCACCTTGTTTTAAGCACGCCCGATGTAAGAGGTTATCGACTGACTCCAGAAGTATGCTTACAGCTTTTTTACTTTTGTTTCGTCCTTTTTTTTTGCTTTGGTCCATTTTTGTGTTACGCAGAGTATAACAATGAACGAAAGCAAAATACAAGTGGTACAAAAACTGTGTTACGTCGAAATGATAACTTCTGCTATACCCCTCGGCCGCTTTATTTTGTTATTTCCAGCCGGCTTAACAGACATTTTAGCTAGCCTCCGATTTTCTGGCCACCTCCGGCCAACTACAAATTTGGCTAGCTGGTGGGTTATTTTCGGGTAAATCGATAGAAATTAAAATTAAGCAAAGGGTATCAAAAATGAACCTCGCTTGCACACGAAAGAATGATGAAATATGAGGAAATTGCTGTGGGGGGGGGGGGCATATTGTAATCCTAGGTGACTAGCAAATGAAAAAAAAAGGAGAAATCCGTGATGGGAAAAAAAAATCTCTTGCCTACAAATTATAGCCTTTAAATAAAATCTAAGCCACACTGCGTGTATGTGTCTCGATGTTATTACTTAAACCTTAAAACTAAACCGAAAGCCGTACATGCTAATGACATACAAATACATGACGCTCATAAGTTGCTGGTAAGAGAACTGGTTTTAAAAACTATGAAACATAAGATAGTCAAGGAGTTTGCCATTAGAGACAAGTTGCAGCTTATAAATTTATGACTAGCCATGTTTTTTCTGGCGGCTGTTTGGCTGACTCGTAAAAATGCAGCGGCTAACGGAGATGGCTGAGGGGTATAACTTCCGCTCAAGACACTTTTAAACCACAAAGCATAACAAACCAAGTTTACGAATCAAAAGGTCTACTGTGTAAATTAATTTGTAAATATGTACGTTGGGCTCTTGCTTTTCGTCTGGACATTTAGAACTATCGAGTTAGCGGTGTTTTAGAGGTATTAAACTGTCTTCCAACAGTTTCTAGTTTTGGTGAATTGGATTGCATTATCAGTGTTGGAAAGTAACGTAGGGCTTACAGACTATATTAAAGTGGATCATAGTGTTAAAAAATACGCTAATTTCAAAGCTCTGTTCAACAACTAAGTCGCACCTACGCGGCACAAACATCACACAGTTCATCAGACATGTGCAACAAATTTGCGCATGTATTTGCATGCATAAAGTAAGGCAAGCGTGAGCAGTTAATTTGCCCAGCCCTGTTGGAGGCAACAGCCCGCACACATATTCGTTGAGGGGGAACGTTTGACGGGCTACCACTCAACCAACTGACATAAAGGCCTAATCACACAAATGCAGCCAAATTACCGAAATATAGGCCTAATCACTGATATATAGGCTTTTAATTCCTGAAATATAGGCCTAATCAGTAATCGCACAAATATAAACTTTAAAATGCATTGTCACCAATAGAAGATCTTGCAACTCTACTGTGCTCCCTCTTTGTTATAGCTTGCTCCCAGGTGCATGAGGAAGTATCAAATTTTAACTCGTGTGGCTTGTTTATTTCTTTAAAGAAATGGCGTTGTACATTCCTTCGCTAGATGCTAGCTAATGCTAGATAGCACTAGTAAGTGCTACGTTCTGCAGACTATTGGTCGGTGACAATGTGCGCGGCACCATCGAGGAGTGTGCCAACGCACTACTGCTGTGCTTACTAGCATACGGGGAAAACCGAAAAACAGTTCACGTGTTAATGAGAAGAACATGAGGCGAATTACTTTGAAGTGTGAAAGACACTGTGGAAACGAATAAGCTAATTTGAAATTTCAATACTAACCCCATCCAACCCTTGCTATTATTAAAGATGTAAGTTGCGATGTACGTTGAAAGGTACACAATACAAGTGTTAAAATTATAGTTTTTATTTATTTATTTATTGTTATTATACACTACATACTGTAATTATTTACACCACTAACGACACTGTTCGTTTCACTACTTGTTTATTCTTCATGGCTGCTCGTAGTTTGGCTGATCGGCTACGAGGGTTTCGTGCTACTTCTTCCTCTGTCGGCAAAATAACTTTCCGACTAAGCGGCGTCCATTGTCTCTCCAGCAGTTCTAACACTTCATCCTTGGAATGCCAGCTGTCTGCATTGCGATACTTTTGACTTATGGATTTACTAAACGGCTCATCCAAATCGATGCCGTGTAGATGTCGCTTCACTATGCGGTCCTCGAGAGAATGAAAGGTCAGCACTGCCAAACGACCGCCATCTTTGAGGTAACGGTGTGCCACTTCACATCCGAAGCTGAGTTCATTAAGTTCGTTGTTAACGAAAATGCGTAAAGCTTGAAAGGTCTTTGTGGCTACATGACTGGGCCTCTGTAGTTTGTCCACACGCTCATCTCTGAAAGGAAAAGAAAGTAGCACTTGAGGCACTCGGAATAGTAATAACGTACCTAACATTCTGGGTAATCAGTAGGTAAAGCTCAAATTTGGAGGGCTGTAAAAACAGAAATTTGTCGATTTACAGTTTAAAGTCAACAGCTAGTCTGACCATATTTAACTGCAAAAATCGATATCTTACAAACTTGTTTTATTCATTCCTGCAGCTGTTACGACATTTTCGTTTGAAAGTTTTAAGTACGAACGGATTGATTTTGCCCATTTTCAATGCAGCATCAGAAATCACGTGGCTATTACTTCCTACTATAGTTCAGCTTGATGAAACTATTTTCTTGGCGATGGATCGCATGCCCTGCCAAAATATTAGGGCGAATAGCCTATGTTTTACGTTTACGGGTAGGTATGTAGACTACGGCTAGCGATTTAGTAAGACCGATTAGTTAACATTGATAATGTTGGCAAATTGAATAAAAAAATTTGCATTGTAGGCTACCGATGCGAGTAATAAACATAGTAAGACCAAACGGACCACTGGACTTTAACAAGGTGGTTGTATGCTCTGCTCCCATCCTATTTGTTAAAAGTCCAGTGCTCTGTTTGATTGACACCGTCGAGGATTGGAATCCTTAGCAACTCAAACGGCGTCAAAAAACAACCAATGTCGGATTAACCGATTGTGATGCCCTGGGCACCGCTCTTTCATTATTGCCCTCCCCCCCCCCCTACTTTTTTTTCTCATACTTATGTTTAATTCTAAGAATTAGAAACAGGAACAGGTATGGTATTAATTTTACCATTTTACTTACAGAAACTGGTGTCTCACTCAAACAAGGCTAGGACTTTGCCGTCGGCCTCACCGGCATCACAATCAGTCAATTACATCATTCACTTTCATAATTTTCTTCTGTGGTTACATTTGGGATTTTCTGCACTTCAGTTTTGAAAATTTGTCAGTAACTTCCTCAAAAATTTGTTCTTGAACCGTCGTCCACAGTTCACTTTTTATTGCAGTAGAGTCTCGAAAATGATCGTTGCCTGCAGCTTTGGTAACGGGAATTATCAAAGCAAGGAGAGTAGCGATGTTTACATTATTTGCTGATTTAGAATTTTGTATATTTTCATAAATCCCGTGCCCACTTTGCCCATTGTTTGATCCGACCCTGAAAACAACGCCACTCTGCTGAACATCCAAGGCCCATCCCACCCAAACACCCAATTCCTGCTAAGGGAGGACTTCTGCAAGAGGCTCACAGCACTGTGGAGCAATAGACCTGGCACGTACGGAAGATCACGTGAAGCGCTAGATTAAAAGGAGCGTGAGCCACGACGATTTGGAACAAAAGTGTGAGTGCGTGATGAAGCCAGACGTGAGCAGTCTGTCGACAATTTGCAGAATACTGGTGAAGTATTCTTCCTTCTGAAATTGTGCTTTGTTATTTTGGTGAAATTTTGAATTCATCATGAACTTTCAAAGTAAAACATGTTATGGATTTTTTTTAGATGTAGATTGTGGAGTCGTCACTTGTGTGCTCCACAATGGCAGCCATCAATTTCATGTCAATATGTTAACCCTACCAAGATACCCCTTTAACTACTAATAGGCTCTTCTATAATTATATATTGTATTAAGTTGCGTCACATAACTTCCTGTTATAATTGTATTTAAAGAGAAGTAAACAGGAAGTTCGCTGTCTTATCAGCTGTAGCCTACACTCTGGTAGTCCGTGTGTTTATTACCATTGGTGCCCACGCTGGGCTAAGGTGTGTCCCCGCCTAGGACATCACAGTTGGCGACGAGTCCGGTACCTTTGGTAATCTTTAAAAACTTAAGCTTAACTGATAGGTCTTCAACCACATCTTTGCTCCATATTTGTGGTAAGTTGCAAATTTTTTTCATTTTGGCAATGAAAATTAGTGCTCTGAATTCCTATCAGAGTTTAAACTTTTTCAAACAGTGTTATTTTGACGTGGTAGTGCTGTGTGGTACGAAATGATAATAGTTAAATTTAGTACCTTAACAACTAGAACCGAAGTGGGCAATTGGATTTATTATGGTTAATTTTACCTTGGCAGTGTTCTAGAGCGACGCACTGGCGTGTCCGCACAGGCAGTACTATAAACCTGAAGGTTCGAAAAATGCGCTGCTAAATTAACCCTTGTAAATTCGATTGTGCCATTGCCCATATTCGGGCTAGTGTGTGCCGGTGTAAAATTTAACACCGTAGGTTTATGCTCAAACTTAGTGAAATCTGGTCTGTGCTGAGGCTTAGGCCAGAAGTGTTGTTTTGTAAAACGTTGCAAATGGTGAACGTAAAACATTTTTTCAAAGCCTAGTCCCTTTAAATTTAACTTGTAGGCAGTTAATTTATACAACTAGGTAGGCTACAGTCAAGCTTGATTTATTTCTGTGTTTAAATAAGTGACCGGTAGTCTTGAGTGCTCCAGTTTAATCCTTGCATGTTAAACAGGATTGTAATTAAATTTAATTAAATTTAATTTTGTAGGCTTATGCCAAAGACAGGTGTCGGTAGCAAACCACCTGTAACTGCTAAAGTTAGCAGTGAAAGTGAAACTGAAAATAATTCAGTAGTGAACGCAAGCGTTAATGAAACTAGTTCTAATTTAATTCTAAATTTAGAATCTAGTGATAGTGAAGACGACGTCAACATGGGTTCGTCTAAAACCGCTGGTTTATTTTCGGAATTCGATTGCGAGTCTGACACATGGGAGAAATACTCCAGCCGAATTCGTTACTTTTTTTTAGCTAAAGAAATACCAGCAACCAAGCAAGTTAATTTTCTAATGGCATCTGTGGGCCAGAAAATGTTTGATAGAATTCTTAATATCCTCTCACCTGATTTGCCCGACTCATTAACATTTGATGAGCTCGTTAAAAAAGTTTTAGACGACATTGAGCCAGTGCCCTCAGTGGTATCTGAGCGTGTTAAATTCTTTAGAAGATCGCAAAAATCAGATGAGAGTATCGGGGAATATTTAGCTGCCTTAAAGCTAATGACGAAGTATTGTGACTTCGCAAAAATTAAAGACATTAACAGCGAAATGATTAGGGATCGCCTAATTGGGGGGATCCAATCAGAAGTCATTCAACGCGAGTTGTTGAAGCAGACTCTGGATTTAAAGGCTACAACATCCTTAGCTTTATCCTTAGAATCTGCTGAAACAGACCAAAGCGTTTTGAGAAGCCATTCTAGAGCTGTTAACTACGTAGCTAAAAAATCGGGCAAAACATCAAGTAGGCCTAAATCCACTAAGGATTTCATTTGCTATTGTTGCGGCAAAAATGGCCACGTGAAAACACGTTGTAAATATCGAGACTATACTTGTGGCCATTGCCACACTGTCGGCCATTTAAAAGCCGTGTGCCGAAAAGCTAGTCATTCGAATAGAACTTTAAAATCACTCGACCACCCTAAAGCAAGTTCTAGCACAAATTTTAAGGCTAGGCCGAACACTAAACAAAAGTATAGCTACAAAAAACGCGTCAACAAACTCGAACGCGATAGCGAAAGTGATAGTGAAGAAGGCCAGGATGTTGAAGCCGAAAATTCAGAGTCTGGTTCCGGGTCTGATAACGATTCAGACGACGACTATCTTGTACTGAAAAATAATACTCTTGGACTGAGTCAGGCTGCGGACCAGATTTCAATTCCCCTACAAACCAACAAAATAATAGTAGTAGTTAATTCTATGAAAATCCATAAATGGAAAATGCCAGTCTGCCTAAATGGTGTCAAGCTAGAAATGGAACTTGATTCCGGGGCAGATGCATCCATTATCCCTATTGAGTGGCATCAAAAATATTTTGCGGACTGTCCTTTAAAACTCAGTCCGTACTCGATACACTCATACACTGACGGAATTGAGAACACGATTTACACTGTAAGTCTGAAGGTTAAAGTTCAAGGTCAAATCGAACATTTGGATGCTTTAGTTTCAAAATTATATAAACCTGCATTAATGGGAAAGGATTGGCTTTCTATTTTTCGAGTTAATTTCCATCCTTTTTACGACCTACAAACGAAAGTGAAACCTAAGAAAAGTGTTAAGAAAATTAAAACTAGCATTACGCCAGTTGACACTTCCGAAATAGTGAAGGGTTTCCCGGAGCTATTTTCTGAAGGCATGGGTAAGTTTAAGAATTTTAAAGCCAAAATTCATTTAAAACCTGATGCCAAGCCTGTGTACAGTCGTGTAAGACCGGTTCCGTTAGCACTCAAAGAAAAGGTTAACCAAGAAATTCGTAGATTGGTTGGCCTTGGAATTCTAGAGCCTGTGGAAACTTCTCAGTGGTCTACGCCGATCGTCATAGTTCACAAAGCGGATGGCCAAATCCGAGTGATTGGTGATTATAAAACCACCGTGAACCCTCAACTCGAAGTCGACCACTATCCAGTTCCCACGGCCGCAGAATTATTCAGTGAATTAGCAGGCAGTGACACTTTTTCCCTTATCGATCTTAAGGATGCATTTCTGCAAATTGAACTCGACAAAGAGTCACAAGAAGCTTTGACAATAAATACACCCCTGGGTTTGTTTAGATGGCTTCGCGTACCCCTGGGCCTGGCGTCCAGTCCTGGAATTTTCCAGAGGGTAATGACTCAAGTCACCAGTAAAATCCCCAAATGTCTCCCGTTTTATGATGACATCCTGGTGAGCGGGAAGGGGGGTGAGCATGACGAATCGTTAAATAAACTGTTAAATGTTTTACAAGATGCAGGAGCCAAACTTAGGATCGAGAAGTGCAAACTGTCGCGGCCTGAATTAAAATATTTAGGCCACATGATAAATGCAGAAGGCTTGCATACACTCCCTGAGGTTATCGAAGCAGTCACAAACGCTCCTAACCCAACATGTATTCAAGAGCTACAGAGCTTTCTGGGTTTTGTAAACCATTACTCAAAATATCTACCGAATCTCGCTCATATTCTGTCACCAGTAACACGTTTGTTAAGCCCAAGTGTGAAGTGGGTTTGGGGGGCAGAATGCGACCGAGCCGTGAGTAAAGTAAAAGAATTATTTCTTAAATCAAAAGTTCTGGTTCATTACGATCCGAAATTAAAGCTCAAACTCGTTTGTGACGGCTCACCCTACGGAATAGGCTCGTGCCTGATGCATGTCATGAAAAACGGTGAATCACGGCCGATAGCTTTCGCTTCACGTAAACTCACTCAAGCGGAAAGAGGCTACTCGCATTTTGACCGGGAAGCGCTCAGCGTGGCTTGGGGAGTGAAACGGTTTCATGAATACGTTTATGGTCAGCGATTCATACTGCAGTCTGATCAGAAGGCTTTAGTTTGGATTTTTGGCCCTAAAAAAGGAATACCGCAGATGGCAGCCGCCAGGGTTCAGCGTTGGGCAGTGATGCTTAATGCTTACGATTACGAATTCCAACACATTCCCGGTAAACTTAATTTGACGGCAGACGCTTTATCGCGCCTTCCCCTCCCAAATACCGAGGAATTCGAGAAAGCAGAAGAGCAGTACAATATTCTTGCTTTAGAAACTATTTCTAATCTTCCAGTTTTAAACGAGACACTCGTTCTTGAAAGTAAACGTGATAAAATCCTTTCAAAAGTTTATCGTTATGTGAACCATGGTTGGCCTGACAAATGCGAAATTCCCGATCTGTTACCGTACTTCACACGTCGTGCTGAAATCTCTGTCGAAAACGAAACCTTATTTTGGGGGTATAGAGTCCTGGTGCCGACGGCCTTGCGGAGACAAATCTTGAAAGATCTACACAGTGCTCACTTAGGCATAGTTAAATTGAAAAGTTTAGCTAGACAAAAAGTCTGGTGGCCTAAGATTGACTCTGACATTGAAAATAAAGTCAAATCGTGCCAAAATTGTCAAGAGTATAAAGATACTCAAACGTCAGGTCCTAAGCATACGTGGGAATATCCACTAAAACCCAACAATCGCTTACACGCTGATTTTTTGGGCCCGATGGACAATTACATGTTTTTCATTCTTGTAGACGCACATTCAAAAATTCCTTTTGTGCATAAAATGAAGTCAACAACGTCCGCGCGTGTCATTGACGTTTTAAACAATCATATAGCTTTATATGGTTTAATGGACAGCTTAGTTACCGACAATGCTGCCCAATTTTTGTCAGCAGAATTCCAAAATTGGTTAAAATCCAACGGAATTAGGCACATGACCGGGCCAAGTTTTGCGCCTTGGACCAACGGTTTGGCTGAGGTATACGTCCGTAATTTCAAGAGAGTCTACAAGGCCGCGCGGCGACAGGGGTCTACTATTCAAGAGAGTATAAATTCTTACTTGTTATCAGCACGAATCACTATCTCCGCTACCACGCAAGCAACACCCGGAAAATTATATTTTAACCGAGAATTAAAGTCTCGGCTGGATTTATTGTTCCCTGACCCTATTGCAGCCGTACGCCGTAAACAATTAAAACAAGTACAGAGCACCCTCCATCGTGAGTTGAAAACGTATCAAATAGGTGAAAAGGTTTGGTATCGTGACTTTTCAACAACAAATGACAGGCTATGGTCAGTCGGTATGGTTAACCAAAAATGTGAAAATCAGTCCTATACTATCGTTGATACTAACGGTAATACGATTCGCAAACATCGCGAACAGCTAAGGTTACATACCGAGGAAAATGATTATCCAGAACAGCCTCCAAACGCACTTGTTTCGACGGCGAAAAGCAGTAATTCTTTCGTGAATAATAATGAGCAACATCACTCAAATTTCAAACGCATGTCTTTTGGCGGCAAACAACGTGAAAAGCCAAGTTTCGCTGACGTAGTTCCTGAGCGTCGATCTCTCGGCCAATCCAGAAAGTCAATTTCCGTTACTGAGGGAAAAATTCCACCAATCCAACAGCTTGAAAAATCACCTGAGAATTTACATCGCAAGTCACCAGGTGGCAGGAAATCTCCAGCGAAATTACCCCACACACACGAAGTGGATGAGTCTGCTAACGTAAATAACCAATCACCTTTGGCTACTACCAGCGCCCCTCTTGAAGGAAATTCTAAGCCAGAAAGGTCGCAATCTCCATCGATTATTACGTCACCGTCCACTAAGCAATCACCACCGAAGCCAGGTCATGCTAACAAAAAAGCGAAACCGAATCCCAATAAACGCAAAGTTGTGCTTTCACCAACACAGGTTGACATTGCAGCGCAGCTTCAAAATGCTCATCGTTCAAAGAGACTGCGTAGAGCTCCAGACAAGCTCAATTTGTAGTTTTTTTGTAAAATTACCTTTTGGCTACAACTTCTTCTTTTTTTTTGTTGTAATCCGTTATATGTGAATTAAATGATAGTTCTTTTTAAACTGTAGCGAGTAACGCTAAAACGTTTTGTCCCCTAGTTGTTCGTGCAGAGAATTGGCTCTGTTAATTTTAAAAATGTCCACCTTTAAAATTAGGTAAAAATGTAAATGTATTTTGTTGTTCGTGTGAAAAATTGATTTCACGATTTTATCTTTTTTGTATCTTTTGTCTTTTCATGTACCTAAACACTTCCGACATCGGAACAAAAAATTGCTTGGAGCCGCAATTCACACTCCGGTGAAGCCTAATCCAGATGTTTGTCCACAGCAACGCTGTAGCGTTTCAGCTGCAGAAATGGTTGCTGCAAAAAGAAAATTAACCAAAAAAGGCTATGAAAATTAAAACAACATTAAAATTTATTGTAAAATTGCTCCAGAAACCAAAACAGAAATTTAAAACTGGCAAGTTTTCAGCCAGTTTATTAATGTTTAATTTTTTGCTTAATCATGTACATCTTCAGTTCTTTATTTTTGTAAAACAGCTTTCAAAAATAGTGTTTAGTTTTTCCTCGAAAGCGAAAAATTATGTATCTTTCTTTAAAAATAGGTAGTGCACTAAAAAATACATCTTGCCTTCGTAATCATGATTTTATTTCCAGCTAGGCTTAGATTATTTTTTTTTCTGTTTTTTTTTTTTCGCTCGCTGCATTGTGGAGTCGTCACTTGTGTGCTCCACAATGGCAGCCATCAATTT
>JAHWFP010263125.1:0-54563 GCA_023313725.1 Lithobius niger | reverse complement strand
AACCCTTTCTGTTCTCTCATTAACGCACGCAGTCTGGTTGCAAATTGGGCTGCCTTTCAACAACTTCTAGCGCTACAAAAATTTTATTTTATTTTTCTTACTGAAACGTGGTTGCAAAACTCTACTACTGACGCTATGCTGCTGTCAGGCTATCCTTATGGGGTATTACGTCGGGACTGCGGTGCTCGAGCTGGCGGCGTAGCACTTTTTATAAACTTGGTATAAATGTTGTACTTGGTTGTATATCTGAGGTGGCAGAGGCTATTTCCAACTTCCTGACTACCGTTTAAATTGCATACTCGACTATCTCCCATTGGGCAATTGCGAAACTCAGGTAGATCTTATGTGCGATTTTTTCGATTTAACTTACCACCCCACTTTCACAAACCTTATCCTTGGTGACTTTAACCAATCTACTACTGATTGGAGTGCTGGCATGGCTACTGACCGTATTCAGAATATATTTCTTGAACGTATCGCGACTTTCGGTCTGACCCAGCTGGTAACCCAGCCAACGCGTAGCACCAACATTCTCGACATTATCCTTACTGACAACTTGCGGTCAGTTTTTAATCTCTCCCTTGACCAACCTCTTGGTCTGAGTGATCATGACTCTCTTACTTTTAACCTACATGGCTGTGCTAGTATAAAATCAACTGCGCAGAAATCTGCCCGCATTAATTTTGATTTGTTGCGGTCACGTCTTGGCTCAATTGACTGGAATCAAGCCATTGACACTTCCTCTTCAGTCAATGTAGCTTGGACTTGTTTCCATAATATAATCCGTAAAAACATGGCAGACTGTACTTCCATGGTTAATAATAGTTCTTATCGGAATCTCTTTTCGGATAGTCTTTCAAAAAAACTTGCAACTAAAAAACTGAATTTGTGAAAAAGATTTAAAAAAGACAAAAACGACTCCAATCGTACAAGATATCAGGATATTAAACTCGCTTACTCAAATCACATCAAAGCACTCCATCTTAAGTTTGAAATGAAAACTCTCAACGAGGAAACATGTCTGCTCTGTTCCATCTACATCGAAAAAAAAACACGAACCATTAGAACGATCCTACCATTACTTGTAAATGGAAACCAAATTTCTGACGATCGCGAAAAAGCTAATGCTTTTAATCAGGAATTTCTGAAAAACTCGGTCGTGGATAACAACAGCCACATTCCTGCTGCTTCTCCGTTCTCCCTCCTTCTAAATAATTCCTTCGGCGATTGTAAACATCTATTTAATCAAAACCAAATTCTTAAATATCTTCTGCGTTCCAAAGCTAGCCATTCCATTGGTCCTGACGGACTATCTGCCTTTGCCTATAAACAGATTGCTCATCAAATTTGCCCGCCCCTTCAAATGATTTTTTCTAAATCTCTTCAAACCGGAAGCATCCCTCCAGCTTGGTCGACCGCTAACGTTGTACCTATTCATAAAAAGGGTAATCCATCTGATCCTCAAAATTATCGACCTATTTCTTTAACAGTCACGCCTTGTAAAATCATGGAAACCTTCATTAAGTCTGAAATGTTAAACTTCCTAAAACAAAATGATATTACTCTAAACGATCAGTTCGGTTTCCTTCCAGGAAGATCTGTCACGCACCAACTTCTAACTGTACTTGATTGTTGGACTCAGGCACTCGATATTGGCGTTTCCACCGACGTGATTTATTTTGATTTTCGTAAAGCCTTTGAATCTGTGGTACACTCCAAGCTTCTTTTTAAATTAAAAGCTCTTGGTTTTCCAAATTTTATAATAAACTGGATCCACGCGTTTATCTCTGATCGTTCGCAGCAAGTCACTGTGGCGGGTAAGTTATCTTCACCGTCCCGACTTGTCAGTGGTGTCCCTCAGGGCTCAGTCTTGGGGCCAATTTTGTTTGTGATTTTTCTTAACGACCTAGACGTTCGTCGGGATTTTGTTGATCAATCCAAATTTGCTGATGACTTGAAGGTACACTCGCAAATTCTCTCAAATTATGACCATCAAATCCTTCAAGCATGCATTGACGAAGTTTCCTCTTGGGCTGAATATTGGCAACTTCCCATCTCTGTAAAAAAAATGTTTCCACTTCACTTGTGGCAAGAAATTCTTAAATTCCTTTTATACCCTAAATTCTTCCAAACTAGACTTTGTTGAGTTCGCACGGGACTTGGGTGCCTGGTTCAGGGCAGACTTGAAACCTTCCATCCATTGTCATAAGATTGTCACTGCGACTAACAGACAATCGGCCATTGTCCGTTGTTGCTTCGCTTCAGGTAGGTGTAGAATCCTCGTTTGGGCATACTTCGTTTATGTCCGGCCCTTCCTCGAGTTTGCCAGCCAGGCGTGGTCTCCGTGGCTGCTTAAGGATATTGATGTTGTTGAGTCAGTGCAGAGGCGGTACACCAAAGCCATTTAACCTATGCCCGGCGTCTGAAGCTCCTGGGAATGGACTCTCTGGAACTTCGTAGACTTAAGGCTGACCTTGTTCTAACTTATCAGATTTTAAATCATCACACTAATATTCCCTTGCCCTTCTTTGATCCATCACACGTAACCCATACCCGTGGTCATCACCTTCAATTACTCATACCCACTTTTAGCCGTAATTCCTGTCAATATTTCTTTTCGGTTCGGGTTGTCCCAGTTTGGAATCACCTGACCCCCGACATCATCTCTGCCACGTCTGCCGCTGCTTTCAGGGCTAAACTTAAGAACGTGGACCTTCGCAGATTTTTATCACGACCAGAGCATTGTCTTTGACAGACTCTTCTTTTTTACTTTATCTTCCTACGCCTAATCATCTAAACGTAAATTTTCAGTATGGTTGTTAGTGGAACCTTTCTGGGGCCCTTACCATTTCTCGCTGCCATTGAGTGGCAACAAAATAAAAATCTTATCTTATCACCGATTACTGCTGCTATGCCAGTACTTCTGCTTCAAAATGAAGATCTACTCTGCTCTGAAGAAAGGGACGACAAACTCGATGTCACCTACACACTTCTCGGGGGATCGAATCCCCCTCCCTTCCTACCTCTCGTTCCTCGGTCCCCTCGCCTCGTCCGATCCTACAAGTCATCGGTTGCTGGTATTCAACGTTTGTCCTCACCTCGCAGCCCCAAGACATTGACTCTACCCGTCTCTTGTGCATCCACCAGCCTTTCCTTTCCGTCCTGCACTAGCAGCATCACCCCTCTGGTCCCACGATCCCCTGTCGATCCCCTGTTTTAACACCATCTCTGCTTTAGTTAAAAAAAAAAGAGAAGAGGAAAACAACGAACCAACAACACTACGGCTGCACATGACTTTGGGGTCACTCCATACGAAGACCTTGACCATCGACAGTGCTCTCCAGCTAACAGTGCCATTCCCTACCCAACAACTAGCCATTCAACCGATAAGTTCTTTACCCTTTCGTCACGACATCTAACATCTAACATCTAACGTTATGAACGTACGGTCCCCGGTTGCTTCTACGATTCCCGATTACCCTTCGGTTCTTCTTGATCTCCTTGGTTGCCAGCTACCTCTACAATGACACGATTACCCTTCGATTACGACCTACTATTCCCCGGACTTCAAATACTTCATGAATGAATCCTCGGTCCACCCTCCGGTTGCTCTGACCCAACAGTTCGTACCTTCGATTCCCGGTTGCCTCCTTGACACTTTTGTCTTCGGAACTACTTCCCCTTCATTCATGCGGTTACCCCTTTTCCGGTTGTCCCATGACCACCTCATTCCCTACCTCACCAAGGGAACCGCACGTTGCATTACTTCAACCACACACTTTGTTTTACATCACACTTTGAGGCAATAGAGATTTTCGCCTACGAATCTACATCTAGACATCCAGTTGCCTGAATGTACCTGCCTCACGATTTTTCTAAGTTTCCAGACGATTCCCTACAGGTTTTCAACCTCCCGATTAAGGAAAAAAAATAAAGAAAAATCATTCCTATTCCAGTGATCCACACTCACGTTGTCATAACGTTCCCTGATTCCCCGATTACCGATCCTCCATGTTTTCACCATCACTCCTTCACCACACTTGTACACGTCAAACTGGTGGATGCCAGCAGCACCTCCAATGCAAGCACATCCTACCCACTCGGTTCTATTGCAGCCTCAATTACCGATTGCCACTCTGACACTGGCTCCCGCTATTGCCACCAGGGGTGTCCTGGTCGCAACCGCTTTGTCTCTTTCCCGCGCTTCTCAGTGTGACTTTCACCCGTCAAGAAACATCATGTCCGGCTACTCTTCGTCTAAGGAACCGCTGCCCCCGGTTCCCAACGTTGCCTCGCCCAAGCCTTGTCGTTGCCTCGGATTTTCCTGCAAGACCACTCACTTTGATCCCCATTCCTGTTGCCAGAAGCACCGAGAATGCGACGGGGACCAAAAGAAGTGCAAAATCTGCCTCACCATCTCTCCGACAAAATGGATCGCCATTAGGAAGAAACAAAAGCATTCGAGCCAACGCTCCACAAGAGCAGCTCAGAAGAGGGCACTCCTCCATGCCCAATCCTTACCCACAAGCAAGTCTTCCTTGACACTTGACACTCAACAGCCTGTGCAACCTTCAACACAATTTACTGCTTCGATTCCGGCGATCCCCGGACCTAGTGGTGTACCAGGTCCCACACGTAAGCCGGTACGCATTAAGAAAGCCTCGGTGCCTTTGGCACCTCGTAAATCAGCAACATCTAAACAAGTGCGTCTTACGGTTCCCCCATCTTCATCACCTTCCGAACGTCCTGCCGCCACTTCCACGGCAATCCAGCCAGCTCCAACGCCACTACTTACATCTTCTCCACCAGCTGCACCCTTTCCCTCTGCTGCAATCTTAAGGGAAGCCCTTCTCCGTGGGGTTCATCTTTCCGCCCGTGAACAAGAAAACTTGGATTTTAATATCAGCTTTGTGCTTTCTTTCACCGAACGATTCGTGGCAGAACTTGCTTCTCTTCGTGCCTCCACAACTACATTCTCCACTCTTCAAGCCTCTGCTGCTGCTATCGATGACATCCGGGCCGAAAACGCTGTACTAAGGGCAACCAACGAGGCATACAGCAACGAACTTGAAGTCGTGCATCGGAAGAACCACACCCTGCGTATCAACTATGCCCTGCTTAAGAACAATCATCGGTGGGTTGCACCTATCCCAACGTCCCCTCCATGGAGGGCTTCCTATTGTGCACGATCATGTACACAACGATTGCTCTATACCCCGTCAACCACGTAATTCCGGTCACCAACGGTTCCCTCCTCCTCATCGCAGGAACCGTCCCCTTCAGTTGCCGTGCTACATGACACCACTCCATCTCCGTTACCTTCTTCGTTCATAGATCCCTCTGCAACTGCGTCATCCCATCATTCTCCAACTTCCGATCCACCACTCTTCACCTCAGAAGCCTGTTTACTTACTTGGACTGACGCATCATCAAAACACACTCCCGCCATCTCCAGCTACTCGGTATGGCAATACGACGACGCACCAGACTTTGTTCCAGTATTTCATGGCTTCGATCCCCACTCTGCATTATCCTCCCGCGATCCCCCCTGTTCCCCATGCAGATCACGAGCCAGGGGGGCAGCTTTCGGTTTCCACATCCTACAATAATTCATTCATTTCACAATCTGCTTTGTTTTGGACCAACGTAGCATCTATTCTACAGGCCTCTTCATCACTCAAGAGACCTGCGGACTATGTGTCTTCGCCAAATCTTTCCACGATTCCATCAAATTTTTATCCCAACCAAATTCCCGACTTGCACTAGCTCCGATTGACTCTCGATCCCTCCTTCCTTTTTCTCATCTCACATTTAATGCATATACTACGACGATGCATCAGCTGCATTCATCTTGCCATTACCGAGTCCAGTTCCCTCATAATCACCATGTTACCACCAAGATCACGATGTCACGTTCGACCTACCGATTACGGTTCCCTCATGGTTGCCACCATTCGTTCCCGTTCACCTACATCCCTTCTGGTCCTCATTCAAGTGTCACTCCTCAATATTCTTCTGCTTACTTTCCAATAAGGTAAGCAGGTATTACGTAATACTACTTGTTTTACCTTGTCCCCCGCAGGATGTTAGACACCTTACTGCTGAACTGTTCTCTACTATCCAGACTGAAGAACGATCCCTCACAGTTCGCACCCTTAACCTCCCGCTTATACGATACATTCGATCCTTTGCCTCTGTCGGCTGTCATGTACCGTTGTGGGTATGGTTTTGGTTTTAAGGTTGTCTTCTCCAGAACTGGTTCCTTGGGGGTGCTGGCTCGTAAGGCGGGAAACTCCAACCTAGTCCCTCCTCCTAGGTGACGAAGTCTGCTATAAAAAAGTTAAGGTATGTTTTCATCGGCTATAAAAAGACTAATATACCAGGGCCTGCACCTGGTTGATTTTAGTCTTTATTGCTTAACTATATACATTACCTTTCATCCCGCCCAGCCTCCCCTCCATTAACTAGGTTCTGGATTTGAGAGAAATGATGAGGTTCGGCTTGCACAGCCTGCTTATATAGACTAGCCCAGGCTTGCGCATGAACAGAACTATTACGAGCCCAGTTGGGAATGCTAACATGCAAAAGGGGGAAACTGCTATAAAAAAGGTAAGCTATATTTTCAGTTAAGCAATAAAAACTAAAATCAACCAGGTGCAGGCCCTGGTATTTTAATCTTTTCATTTTCAAGCGGCGACCAAAAAGGAGTTATGACGTGGAGTGAAGAGCTGATAACCATTTACTCCAGGCATTCGATCACTGAAAAACAGACGCTGATTGAAAAAAGGCAGCCACCATAAATGCTTCTACCCTTAGCGGGTAGTTTGATTACCTTTTGACAAACCTATTGTTTCTTATTCTCCTTACTACCACAAAAAAGCGCGGCGATGAACAAAACATAACTCGGTTGTATGGTTGTGTAGGAGCTTGCCGCTATTAAAGTGGCACTATCACCGTTTCAAAGTAGGCAGAATCTGACAACATCTAGTACTATCTAGCACTTGCTTGCACCAAGCGAAGGAATGCACAACGGCATTTCTTTTAACGAAATAAACAAGCTACAACCTCCTTAATTATTAAATGAAAATATGGTACGTCCTCGTGCACCTGAGAGCAAGTTGTAAAGATTAACAATAACACTGCCGCAAGATGGCGCCATGAAATTTTCGTTCGCTTTTCAATCGGTGATAGTGCCACTTTCATGTGGCTTGTGACGTCAGACCAATCCGCACAGAGAATTTTATTCAGTCACGTGATAATTGCACAATTGTTTTACTGTTTGACTATTGTTTTAGGGATTATTTACTACGAAAAGATATTTTCAGGCAAATTGAAAATTGATGCATGTAGCCTACACCCTGGAAGAATGTTACGCCATTACAACACAAAAATAAATTTTTCTTTAATTGCAGGGTGCTCAGATTGAAAGAGGTTGGCATCCTGAATTATCTTGGTTTGAAACACAAAATAGTAAACGATGACCCGAGCTGGAACAAAGTTGGCGGAGCAGCAAGTAAACCAAGTGTGGAGTTAATGGAAATGGCTTCAGCTTTTGTTTTCTTAGCAGCTGGCATCTTGATTGCAATCATTATTTTTGGGCTCGAATTGTGCTTAAATAACAGCAGAAACAACACTGCATCTACTAAAACGAAAAAAACCTGTTGTGTTAACAAATTGGAAAAAGTGCTTCGTTCTTGAAAAACAGATGTAAGGATGAAATATGTCGGAAATAATAGGCTTTCACCTTTTTATTTCCTTGTTAGGGTTTATCCATAAAATCTTTCAGGACATCTGCAAGAAGTTATTTAGGGTGGCACGCTTCTAGACACTTCAATCTTATAGCCATGTTTCTGTGCGACGAAAGCGCTTAAGTTTGGCTGTATTTTCTTAACCATGGCTCAAAGTTGTTTTAAAGATTATGCTGAAAAAAACATAAAAATTCTGCAAAATGATTTTAAAAAATCTAGCTTTAAAAATCGCTCTTATGAAAATATCATAGTTTACATTGATTCAAGTTTTTTTTAATTAATTTCTTTTGAGCTTTAATAATTGAGCCGAAGCAATTTAATGCTTGTATGGCTGAACCGGCTCAATTATGAACATTACCAGACTTTTGGAGAAGAAGAAATTTCTGATAAACGGAGGTACTAACCTGGGGATTCAATCCGGGAAACCTCCGATCATTGTAGGGGCCGTAAGATTGGCCAGAATTGGCCAGAATAGTTCACATGGCCGCTGAAGGAGCATGGTAGCTCTCACGCTACCCTGGCCGGCAGTCCAGTAGTAGGCTACATGAAAAACAGAATAACGAAATGCAAGGTAGTGTCTTGTATCACGTGATTCTCAAGATATTTTAAATTGTAGCCTGTATCTGAAAATTAAAATTCGACCAGTGCCTACAGTGAAACCAGTGCCACAAACTTCTTATTCCTAAAAACCAATAGATGTACTGACGGAGCTAGTCAGGACTTTTAGAATTACTCTTAGGGTGGTTGCATTTTGTGGTGTAAAAGTTGGGTGCCGTCCTCTGTCTTGTAATACTATAGGACAGTGGCTCAGTGCTGTCCATCACTCCTTCCCAATGTAATTCTTTATAAGCCCCGGTTGATGCTGTAAAGAGTAAGGTAGACCTTCCATTTCTGAGAGGCAGTTTTGATAAACGGTAAAACATAAAACATAAAAGGCCATTGAAAGAGTTTTTGCCAGAACGTATTTTTTTTTGTATTTGGTTTTTGGTTTTGAAACATTCTGTCTGTCCTGGCGATTTCTTGCAAACCCTTTATCACATTGGAAATTGGTGCGCAATTAGGGCTGCTTGGCTCTGCATGTTGCTGGTATTTTCAGCCTTTTCTAAACACGGGAACACGGAATTCGTAATGTAGCACAGTGCTAATTCTTGACAGATAAGAACCATTATGGCACAGATAAAAGCTACACCTTGGAATTTATTTGGATTTCGGTTTCGATTATGGAACACTGACGAACTGTTCTAAAAAGCTACTGTGATCACCTACATCTCTATACGTACTTGTGCTTACCACAATACGTCAAGCATAAATACAACTTATGTAGGATTTAGGATCCATTTTCATAGAGCTAAAGTGCAAACTTAAGTTTTACATCACCATAGTCCTACAGCTTGATCTGGCTGGATCGGCGTTTTAACAGCAGCCACCAGCCTGAGCATGTTTGATTCGTAAGCGTCGAAATTATGTCACACTGTCTTTCGGTCATTATGCGATGGAAGCTTAGCACACTCCTAGTAATATTAGTAATTATGTAGGACGGACTATTCATGCCGTCTTTAGAAAAGGGTTCTCGGAATTGCAGGGAGATCAGACTGATTTGTGCGAATTTAATACAAAACTAATGCAAGTATAAAATGTAAATATAAAACACTGCTCGGACATTTTATTCAAGATTAAAAATTCATATTATCAGTAATATGTGTTGGACTTTAATTTTTATTTATGTGGATGACACTATCAGAGGCGGTTTTAAAGTTACGAGGCATTACTATGCCACCATCCTAAATAGGTATGAACTTTTGTTGAAGTGTTCATTGATATGCTTTTGAAAATACTATTGCGTTCGGTAGACGAAGAGCAAACCTTGACGCAATTGTTGGCGAAGATACACTTAACTGAAATTGTTGATACGAACATTTTTTCAATACAACAAGCATTCAGGTTTATAGAATTACAGGCCAACACTGTGAAAGTATGTTTCATTATTAACATAGCTGAGGAAGAATATACACGTGGACTCAGCATACGAATTCGAATGAAAACATACGTACATTAGTTATTACAGACATCACTCGCCTAAAGCCGTTAAAAGTGGCGGTTTACCTAATGAAAGTCTACAGACTCTAGGCTATTTAGCGCTTGCTTGTAGCAATCGAAGCAATGCACAAAGAAATTTCTTTTAAAGAAAAAAACCAAGCCACATGCCTCCTTAATTATTAAGTGAAAATTTGGTACGTCCTGCTGCACCTGGGTGCAAGCTGTACAAGTTGACGATATCACAGCCACTAGACTAGATAGCACACAGCAGTCTTTATATTTTACTGTGGAACCATCATATCGTAACCTCGTGGCCTGTTTGCGTTTGCGTATTTAACTCTTGTGTGAGCCTTTGGCTTTTCCGTCCTTGGTCACACCAACCTTGCTCATTGCTTCCTTTTGAGGGAGGTTATTCCTCCTGAACGTCATTGGTTCCACCGGACCACTCACGGTCCGTCACGTTCTGGTCGATTGTCATCATCGTATTGAGATTCGTAGCCATTTAAACCTTCCGCGAATCATTGCGTGTGTTTAAAATTTTGCAGGAGGTACAGTTATGCGATAAAATCTAGTTTTGGGGATCGGTTAACATTTCTGTAATGTGTGGCGCAGTGACATCCCGCGTCACTGCGCTGTGAGTGAGGTTGGCGCCAATGACCTAGCTATCGACGCCATTAAGCGTCAATACCCCCCTTTACATCTTGCTCTCAGGTGCACGAAAATGTACCAAATTCACACACAGTAATGAAAGCATGTGGCTTGTTTGTTTCTTTAAAAGAATTTTTGTGTGCATCCGTTCACTTGCTTCAAACTAGCGCTAGGTAGCACTAAATAATGCTTTACAGTGTTAGATTCGGAAGACGTCCATCTGGTGAACAGTCACCTTTAATAGAACTTAAACATTTTTTTACATAAAGTTTAAAACAGTTTCCCCAGATAATTCATTATCCACGATCGCTTCCCAATTGTTGAATCTTCGTTGAGAGGCTGCAGCTATGTTCACATCGAAAAGGTTTAGGTTTGAATCATCCTCAGAGGTCCACTCTGACATCATCAGAATGTTGACTCTAGCTAACAATAACTGATTACTGACCCCTACCCGAGGCAAGTTTTTTCATCGAGGTAGTGTGGCACACTACCAGACTCCACGTATAAACTCACTTGTACCACGGCTGTCATGTCACGCTAACCCAAAACCATGCTAATTTCCGTAGGTTAAATCTCGTTAACAGTGAGCGGAAGTGTGCGTTATCGCAAAAATTGTAGGTTATCAAGTTACCCCAACACTTTTGCCGATAACCCACACTTTTGACACTTTTGGATGACGCGACCGGGAATGCACACACACCAACAACAAAATACAGCGTCCAAAAACGTAACGCAATAACAACGTACCAAAGGAATTACTTAACTTGCCAGGATGTCCCAAATGAAATCTTATACCTGCTAACTCTCACATGTTTGGCCCATAGCTAAGTTTATTAGTTCCATCTAACTCCCTCCCCCTCCACCTCCACAAACTAAATTGGAATGACCTTCATTCAAACCGATACACCGACTGTAATTTTGAAACAATTCTCAAAACTACAAACGCACAAAATGAATTACTTACGTGTCCCAAATGTCCAGCAATGGCATTTTATCCTTGCTGCCTCACATATCAAATTATTCGCTCCAAGTCAATAAACACGAAGGAGCTTCCATCATGAAACCTTGCCACCGATGCACCTGTCTAACTCCCACCGCCCCCTTCCGGTCCTTCCGCAAAGTTAGGCCAAAGGACTCGTCCGTCTATCACACACTTCCCCCCACAAACTAAAATGGAATGACCTTCATTCGTATCGAGATACTGATTGATCGCAGTTTTCTTAAAGTAATTTTCAGAAAACATAAACACGTTTTAATTAAATACGAGTTAGCTTGACGTCCCAACCGTGGTATAAATTATTTATTGGTGAGAAGCTCACGATTATCGATTTTTAACCCACGGCTGTGCTGATCTGCCGGGCTCGGCAATGCAAATAGTCTTGCCGGGTAGATCATCGCAGCCGTGGGACAAAAATCGATAACCGTGAGCTTCTCACCAAAAACTAATACTTATTCATGTACTAATGGTTTTCTACTACTGGTTTATTACTTATTCGTTTATTTTACTGGTTAGTACCAGGAAAATACACCAAAATAAATTAAATACATCAGTATAATATTATTAATATAAGATAATATCATACCTCAGAATGATACAGGATTACAACTAGTATAGAAGGAATTATACAGGGTGAGTTAAAAGTAGCGAACAAATAGATCTGGCAGCCTCATGATTTGGTTTAGCTATCAAACAACCACCGATCGTTGGTCACCATGAAAGGGGCCGCATTTTGAGATCATGCAGAATAAATTTTCTATTCCCGTTCCTTTACGAAAAGGGCGTTGTTCCCAATTTGAGATATGTGCGGGCAGTCCACAATAGTCCACAATAGCACGAGCTATGACCAAAATACATTAGTACAAATATTGGCTTTATTGCATAAAATAATGTCATGAGCAGGTATGTGAATTGGCTGATTGCATGTAATAACTACAGTTAGGAATAGCAAACGTAATGAAATTGATAAGGGTTTGGCAAGCATAGGTTTGTGCAGGTATATGTAACAAACTGGTGTTCGACCTTGAACCGCATGTCGAGATTCGAACAAATGTTTCAACAAATGTGCTGTCTGCCATATAAACATACTGTCTACGTCAACTAATGAATGGTACCTCTTCCCGGGAATCAGTGAGCAAGAAAGAAGTCTCTTTGTGGACACTTGGGGCACTAAGTATTGAGGTCAAGCAGAGTAGCCCCCCTCCCGCCACTCTGCCAACCTTAAAAAAAGGTTTTCTTCCGGTTCCTTTAGGTTGAATGCCAGTGCTACATGTGCTACAAACATGTGCACAAGCATGAGATAGTCGAACCCTTATGAATTTCTTTACGTTTGTTAATTCTTACTGTAATTATTACATGCAATCAACCAATTCACATAACTGCTCATGATATTTTTTATGCAATGAAGCCAACTTTTGTACTACTGTGTTTTGGTCATAGCTCGTGCTATTGTGGATCAATTTTACATGCTGTTTTCTGCATTCACCATGAATTGACTGCCCGCTCATATCTCAGATTGGGATCAACACCCTAAAGGAACTGGAAGTGGAAAATTTATTTAAGGGGAGCAGGTTGGGGGCACCCCAGGATGACTCAACACGTGGCCCCTCCGTGCTGACCAACGATCGAAGGTTGTTTGATGGCTAAACCTAATCATGCGGCTGCCAAATCCACTAGATCGATACTTTTGACTCACCCTGTAAAGTAAATGGTTACAACACTGGACTAATAATAATAATAATAACGGTTTGTTGCCGAAATGAACTGGTTTTAATAAAAATTAAAAATTTGGGAAGGACGACAGACTTATCAGCTAAGTGACGCGCTATGACTTGTAGAAGATGTAAACGGCGACCAAAACCATCAAGATGGTGACAATCAACAAGCAAGTGTCGGACCGTAAGTTGCCATTGACACCAATTACATTCAGGAGGAATAACCCTTCTCAAAAGGAAACTGTGAAAAAGTTTGGTGTGACCAATGCGTAAACGGACCAACATACCACCTCTTACAGGGACTGTCCGAAGGCCACCGATACCCAGCATAGATGATTGTTTACTTGTAATAAGTAGTTACTTGAGCACAGTACTCTGGTGTCATTAAAATTGGAATAAAACGATCAAATCTAAAATTGTTTTAAAACTGTTGGCAGACGTGACCGAAACTGCGCTGTTTGTAAGTGAATTGCAAACCGTAATCACCCTTCGGAAAAGAAAGGGTACATTAGGGTAGTACTTAATCCAGAGTACAATGATTATGCTGATTACGATTATCAAAAGTGAAAAATGGAAAGCAGAATAGCGGTGACTCTAGTTTGCTTACTCTACATTACCCTTTCGTTTGGAATTTTGAAAAATTTGCGATTGCATTTCTTTCAGCTTGAGTATAAACACTATGAATTAAAAATAAAATAATAAACGATTCTTTCTTTAATCCTTCGTACCAAAAAATACTGCTGTAAGGGCAGAAGAAAGAAGGAGGGGCTTCGAAATACGTGGATTAGAATTTTTGTTTGTTTGTGTCTGTGTGTTCCAAAGTAAACAACACGACATCCAACATGTCTAATTTCAAATTTGTAGCAAGGGAAATTGCCGGCACTAAGCTCAGGTAAATTTACGATTTCGAAAGAATGGGACAGTGATGTTTGTAACGATGTACTGTAATTCAAACATTTTCTGGCAGATCAAGTATTAAGTATTTGGTAAATTTGTTCTAATGCGTAAGAAGAATCTGTTCATGTACTCTTTTAAAAACAAAAATAAATTAAAAATTTGGCGACCGTACTGTATATGGACAAACCTGTTTTGTTGCACGCTTTTGTGTCGTGCACTGTATTGTCGTTGTTGTAGCTGTTTGTCATGCGCTGTTATTTCGTCGCTGTTTTGACGCACATCTCTTTGCAAATGTGCTGTTTGTGACTCAAGGATCTGTCAGATTTTAGAAAGATCCAGAAGTGGGAAAAGGACACAGTAGCAACTGTTTCCCTAGCAACGTTTTGCTATTTAACATGTTGATGAAGCCCTGTTCCTTGATTGCTTCTTCAATGTTCAAGAACCATGCTGCTCGTCAGCTTTTTTGTATTCTTGATTACAACTTGTAATTTATTAATATTGTCCAACTGATTAGGTATCGATCTATCAAGTCGAAATTCTTGTTTCAGTATCCATGTTATTTTTAATTCTCTCAACGTTAACTATTCAAATGACCTGTTAAGGATATTATTTAAAAATTACTAAAATATAAAAAAAAATTCTGTACGTAGTTTAAACGTTTAAGTTATTCACAATGTTTCTTCTAAATTCAGGGTCGCTGTGCATGTGTACTTCAAGATGGCTATCCAGCACTCCCATTCCCTAATTAGCTATACCCAAACCCATTAAGATGTTTAGTTTTTCCCGTTTTCCCACTCTCTACAAACGTCATTGAAAATTAGTTTGAGATACTAATACGGCTTCAACAATATTGGTTATTTTCGAGTATGCCCATTGTATATAGAGTTGTGCAGGACAGATAATTTTACTTCGAGACTAGCCAAGGACAGTTTGAAGCTAAAAAGTGGAGCATTAATAGTATTTTGCAGCATTTAGTAATATTTAATACGTTGAAGGCGTACGTTCGTATCTAGGCGGTTATGGGTTAGCTGAGGGTTGAGAAAATACTTGATTGCAACCAATAACCCATAACCGCCTGAAAAAACTTTCAGACCCTTTTTTTTTTAGAGTCCTGGGTCGGTTCTCGGATTCGAACCGATATTCTCTTGGTTTGGAGCCGACGACGCTGACCACTGGGCTGTGACTGCCCGCTTTGCTCGGGATCCCCGGGGACCCTTCAGAAAGCCTCGCGCTGGGACTTAGTTTTTCGCTGTTATACGTTGAAGGCGTACGTTCAAAACTCTATAAGAGAAGCTGCCAACTTTCAAAAAAGGGTCGGCGTTTCTAAGTAGTGATATCATTCAATCAGAGAAAAGCCGCCAAGGTTAATCCTATTAGCCAAGTTAATCGCACCAAATAATACTTTGGGCTTTAAATGAAAACTTGAAGATTGCTACCACCTATAGCAATGTTCTAGATTTCATTTAACTTTCGAACTATTAGTAGGTGCGATTAACTTGGCTAACAGGATTAACCTTCGCGGCCTTTCTCTGATTGAATATCACTACTTTGAAAGGCCGACCCTTTTTTGAAACTTGGCGGCTTCTCTTATACCAGTTTTGGTTTTGGTGGATCATACAAACGTTGTCAACGACGACATGCTTTCAAAAAACATGGGTATAATACAGAAACATATTAGTAAGAGGAAAAATGTAAACGAATTACCCCAAGAGAGTCTTTAGCTATTTACCATAACAGTAAACAAGACAAGACTTTTCAAGCAAAAAAAAAAATCCTTATAAAATAGGTCAAAACTTGACCTGTGAATAATAGATAGGGCAATTTAGAAAGGTACGTGCCCAGCTTCTTGACCTTTTATAATCTTCTATGAGACTTTACTATGAGACACTATGAGACTTTACTATGAGACTTTACTATTTTTTTCCATTGATTCAGGGGATCTTGGGGACCGGTCATTAGTTATGGCCGTGGGGGTGGGAAATGAAAACTTTAATGTGACCACTAAATTTTTGATGACTCCCCCTTCAAGACCTGAAAAAAACTTTGATTCCTCCCACCCTAAGGTCCAAAAATGATGTGAACAACCCCACGAAAATATTTTACACCCATCTTTTGTCGAGATTCCTACAAAAGTATGATGAACACACTGTTTGCTTATATGACCACTTCCTAACATAGTCAGAAACTAAAATGCAGAAGACGCCAAGACACCAGTTGCCAAAGCTTTTCTATAAAGTTCTATAAAGTTCTTTAAACCGTAATCCCAGGAATAGTATTATTAGTTTCAAAACCTTGTAAACCGCATGGGGGGTCTGGGGGGCTCCCCAGAAGCTGAGCAGTTTTTGGAAATTTTGACTGCTGTAAGTGCCATTTTTGTGGTCCAAAAATGACTTTTTTTCCAGCTGCTCAGTGTATTTTTGACCTCCCCCTTTTGATGGGACCTGAAAAATTTATGACCTCCCTCTTGAGAGGGTCCAAAAACTTCATGACCCCTCCCATCCTCCAGCCTCCCCAGCGATAAATAATTACTGGTCCCGTAGGATAATTTTTGTCCTCATTTCGTGGCCTTTTTTTGGGTCACTTTTGTCGTTTAATATGGGATCTTATGAACTCTTATCGTTAAATTTTGGACCTTCGAAATTAACAAGTTTAAAATTTTTAATTATTTTCATTTGAAAAATGTAGTTGTTTCTGCATTAATACAAATTCAAATTTAGTGGCGATAGGTTAACAGAAAAAGGGCATGGGGGTCTGGGGGGCTTGCCTCCCAGAAGCTGAGCCGTTTTTGGAAATTTTGACTGCTGTAAGTGCCATTTTTGTGGTCAAAAAATGACTTTTTTTCCAGTTGGTCAGTGTGTTTTTAACCTCCCCCTTTTGATGGGACCTGAAAAATTTATGACCTCCCTCTTGAGATGGTCCAAAAACTTCATGACCCCTCCCATCTCCAGCCTCCCCGGCGATAATTACCGGTCCCGTAGGGTAATTTTTGCCCTCATTTCGTGGCCTTTTTTTGGGTCACTTTTGTCCTTTAATATGGGATCTTATGAACTCTTATCGTCAAATTTTGGACCTTCGAAATTAACAAGTTTAAAATTTTTAACAACTGTCATTTGAAAAATGTAGTTGTTTCTGCATTAATACAAATTCAAATTTAGTGGGGATAGGTTAACAGAAAAAGGACAACAGAAAATCAAACAGCTAATTCAATTTTTCCAACTCAGTTTTTGATTTTGCCAACTGTACCCGATTTTCATGAAGTAAACAGCTTTAGTTCACGTTACTGTTTTAACTAAAACCAAGGCACTGATTGACTAGCAGACGAATTAGTAAATCAAATAGACAACTGCATTAATTTTTTAGATTTATTTGATATCACAACTTCAGACGGCGATAACTTGGCAGAAGTCCTTACGCAGGGTTTGTTTTATGCAGAGTTTGTTGATATTTCTGTTTTACCTAAGAAACGTTTTAAATCCTGGCAGTGATGTTGTGTTTTGGTATATTAATATGCCAGTAATTTTCTACCCTCCTGAAATACCAGTTACGAGTTGCTCCACGCTAAAACGCCTTCTGAGCGGCACTGTCTAACAGAATAAGAACTATGGGAAGTAAAATAGCCAACTCAATTTGTTATTTTGCCAACTGTGTACGATTTTCACGAAGTTAATTGTTATTACGACTTCAAACTCGGTGGGGATACAGTTTTGTTCACTTTTTGTTTTTATTTTCTACATTATCTGTGATACTTATAAGCTATGGTGGTGACATAGCAAACAAAACGACCAAGTCAATTTTCAATTTCGCCAACTGCGCAAATTTTCGCGGAGCTTCCTTTCCCCCACTCCTTACAGCCTAGCTATGCAGGGAAGCAACCAGAAATGATCAGGGGCAGCGTTTCACTTACTCCCAAGTTACACAGAAGTGTTGCGAAAACTGATGGGAAAAAAAAGTATTGTAAACTTTACTTTCAAACTGACGATATGATGATAATAATTAACCAGTACTCAAATTTGCAGTGAAAATTGCAGTGAAAATGCAGTGAAAATTTGTCCGATTTTGCCAACTCGACAACTCGAATTTGCCAACTGTATGTGTTTCTTGGATGGTTGGAAGAGAAGCTCCCCCCCCCCCATCCCGCCCCAGTCGCTTCGGCCCTGCTTGCAAATGAATTGCGTTCTGTTCTGTTGCGTTAATAGGCAATAGGAGCTAACGCGCCACGCCACTACGCGCAAGGCCAGCTGATAAAGTAGCTGAGTTGGAGCAAAGAACTATCTCAATTGGCCTTGACTATGCAGGCCATAGCTGCACTGTCTACCGGTAGATGGCGTTGCTTACCTTGGTTGTTGTAATTACTAACTCACAAACTTCAGTATTCACACATTCATTTTTTTCCACGAAAACCACTTATTTAATAAAACTGTTCCAGCAACGGATGAGATTTACGTGCCGGAACAATCACTCTGTTGACCGTAGTATCATTGTAGGCGTTTTTTCCCTCTGAAGCTCAATAGTTGTTCAATTAAATAGTTATAATCGAAATTGCCATTTGTAGCCCCCCATTACGAAAATAATGATGTTTTGTGTGTTAAATTATATTGTCAATGTTTGGGGTGCAGAAGATTGAATTGACACACTGGCTTTGCACGTTGATTGATGTGCATTGTGCACAACTTCCTTTTTCATTGCCTGTCATTTGTTTGGAGGGTGTCGAATTTTAAAATGGCATTAAATCAAATTTGTCACCACGTTCCGAAGGAAGGAAGTCATAACGCTACCTAATCATTAACGTTGGTAAATAGGCAAAAATTCAGCCATGGTTTCCGCTTAAAAAATTCATTTATATGTGACCAGTAAAGCTCGCTTGTTGATGCGAGCGAATATAGAAAGTATCAGTTTGGTTAATCACTTCTACTTTTTATGTACTACAAGAAGTAAGGAACAACGCAATAATGAATCAAAGAATGAATATTTTCCAGTGCATGTCAGCAATACACGTGAAGAAAAATATAAACGTAATATAAACACGAGCATGCACACATTTGAATATAATAAAAAGCCTAAATATGTGCACAAAGAAGTAAAATGACACAAATTTTCGGGGATATGATGCACCCATTGTTGATATGATGCACCCATAAAACCACTGTTGCTTTTCATGTGTTTCAGTAGCTTGCAACTCGTACTTGAATATTGGGAGAACATTTTTTACAAACCCTGCTTTAAAGCATCTAACCAGGCCCATTTAAACCATATCCAAACTAATTTTTTCGAAATATAGGTATTCGAAATCCGTGATCTTAAACTATGCTTAAGCGCGTTCATTACTTTTTTACGAGTACAAATTTTAGTGTTTGTTTGGATGACACAAATGCAATTTTCAAAATAACGTTTCATCTTCCTTGATGTGTAACACGTCACCCATACCCGTGGTCATCACCTTAAACTACTCAGACCCACTTTTAGCCTTAATTGCCGTCAATATTTCTTCTTGGTTCAGGTTGTCCCAGTTTGGAATCACTTCACCTCCGACATCATTCTTGTCACCTCTGCCGCTGCTTTCAGGGCTAAACTTAAGAACGTGGACCTTCGCAGGTTTTTATCACGACCAGAGCATTGTCTTTGACAGACTCTTCTTTTTTACTTTATCTTCCTTCGTCTTATCATCTAAAAGTAAATTTTGAGTATGGTTGTTAGTGGCACCTTTTTGGGGCCATTACCATTTCTCACTGCCATTGAATGGCAATAAAATAATAATGTTATCTATCTCCTACGTTCAGACTTTTTAAGTTTTGCAACATTCACGCGTTGATCAATGGATATTCGGCAGCTCACTTGGCAGTAAGAATTTGGTTAGATTTAAATTGCTGCGATCGAAATTTCCCAACCAATCTGATGCCATACAAAGCAAAGAAATGGAAATGGCTAAGGGTGAGAATTTATACATGATTTTTTTCTATTACGTCCAGAAAGACTTTACCTAGTTGTGCACCATGGTAAATTATGCACGGTCAATTTTAATTGTGCATCATGGTGGGAGTAGTAGTAGTATAAGGAATGGTAGAAAGCAGGCCCTTTTGAGCAACCCCCCGGTCCCCCCTGCAGGTCCTCTCCTAATTTTTTTGCATTTAAAAAAGTGTCCTGTGTGTAACTCGTTGGGTTACTCATCATGAAAAATCCGTGCTATTTGAATATTTTTTGCGGGGTTTTTTTTTTTTTACAAGTTACGCGTATTTTTTTTTACGGATGAGGGGTGTGACTTTCTAGCACGTGGACCATTTGATACGAGCGGTGGGTATAAAAGGCACGGATAATTACGTCAATCTTCATATCAACCATGGCTGCCAAGTACAAGGTGGTATCGAGGTTCCAATGCGAGAAATGCAAGGTTGAGTTTTTATCGCGAGAAGAGGTGGAAAGTCATTTGCAGAAGCCTTGCATTTTAAACTTTTCTTGTCTCGATTGCGGAGGACTCGTTTCTTCCTACGATGAAGTTTTGGTGCACAACGACCGATGCAATGGGAAAATGACCACGCTTGAGAAAATCAAGTTTGAATGTGCATATTCCTGCGAAGCTTGTCGGAAGTATTTTCCCGATTTAGCAAAAGCTACGGTTCATACCAGGATTTCACATTCATCTCTTCCGACGAACGAAGAGACGGTAGATAAAAAAAAAAAAGGGCCAAAGATGATTGCTGAAGAAAACAAACGAGAGATGGCTGACAATGAGATTTTCTTGTGTCAATACTGTTAAAAGACGTTCAGGAACAATAAGTCTAAACGGAGACACGAAAGGCGTCACGAAGGAAAATGTAACGTTAGCTGCAAATCGTGCGGTGTGACTTACTCTAATCAGCTCGCGTATAAACGGCACAAGTGTGGTGGGGCTGTAAAACAACGTGCGTTGGAAATTAGAGTCTTCAAAATAGAGACGTAAATTGTCTTTTCCCAAACTCAAACCTGTGTTGAAGAAAGAAATAATTTCTCAAATATCCGCAAATTTTAACCTCATGGTCAACAATGTAAGATCTCTGGTCGTGCCTATAATCGAGGATACCAGAATCGACTGGGCCTTGTCCTACATGATTTACGATTTGAAAGACAAAGCGGAGGTGACAGACGGTATCGAACTCGAGATGAGGCCTTTTAGTTTGGAATTAGGAGGATTTGATCTAGTGCACGATGCTTTCAACAGATGCTTTTTAACTTTCAAGCGGGATTTTACGCAGGATGAAATGCACTACGAGCCCTTGATTTTGTTGGAACAATACGAGGATAAATATTGGAATCTTTTAGAACAATGTCAACGTCTTATGGTAAACATAAAAGCTCAAATTGGATTATGCATTCTCTTCGAAAAAGCGACAGATGATTCAGAAACTATTAAGGCTTATTTTAACTCCAACCTGACCAGAGTGGGGAGCAAGGAGGTTATTTCGGAAATGTCCAACAAGATTCTGCATAATATTGGACAGTTTGCCGTAGAAGGAAGTGGATTGGTTGTCAAGCAATGTGTGTGCACCGAACTATGCGTTGGAATTTATAGACCTTTTGCGGGGAAAGGTTACGTAGCACTTCCCAACAACCTCAAACTACGTCCCGATATACTGGTTAATGTGCGTAATGAAGATGATAGATGTTTTCTGTGGTCCGTGTTGGCTAGTATACACCCCGTTCCATCTTCGCAACATGATTGGGATACGAAACATTATCTGTCTCATTCGCACGAGTTAGTTGTAGGTGTGTTGGACCCCGTTCCTTTATCCCAAATCGTGGCGTTTGAAAAAGCCAACAACATATCGGTATCTGTTTTTGGTTTCGAGGATGACGAGCCTTGCGTTTATCGCGTGAGTTTCTTAGTTGAAAGTAAGCATCATGTCGACTTGCTTCTTCTCAACGGACACTACGTGATGATAAAAGACTTCAACAAATTCATAGCAAGTTTCAACCCCAACAAGCGCTTGAAGTATTTTTGCAGGCATTGCTTACAGGGTTTTCGAAATCGTTTCAGGTATGAAAACTACCACCTTCCTTCATGCGTGGGAGTTCCGTATCAAAAGACCACATTGCCCAACAAAGACGTTATCCGGTTTAAGAATTTCAAAAACGAACTCAAAAGGTTGTACATAGCTTACGTGGACTTTGAAGCAGTGCTGCACCCAGTCTCCGGTTGCGATGGAAACGATACATACACCAGAGTTAACCACATTCACCAAGCTTGCAGTTTTGCCTGCGTGATTGTTGACCACTTAGGTGGAGTATTTTCTAAAAAGTTATACAGAGGAGTATACTGCGTGCAAGTTTTCTTCGAATCTATATTAGAGAAGCAGAAAAAGATCATGGCTAACGTGGATTCCCACAAGCAACGAATGAAACATTTAACCAAGGAACAGGGGTTGCTGTACAAAAATGCTGCAGTGTGCCATATCTGCAAACAAGGAGCATTTACTCCACCCCAAGAAAAGTTTAACGGATTTACGAAAGTACGAGACCACGACCACATCACCGGTGAATTTAGAGGAGCCGCGCACAGCAAGTGTAACTTTTCTTACACTTTGAACAAAAACATAGCGGTTGTTATGCATAATTTTGAAAAATACGACAGTCATTTCGTCGTGAAGGCTTTGAATTCGTTTAAAGATTTGAAGGCTCTGCATAATGTCAGGATCATCGCTAAGAACAAGGAAAGAATCAGCAGCATGCAAGTAGGCGGTTTTACTTTCATAGATAGTCTAGCATTTATGACGGCATCATTGGAAACTCTAGCTTCGAACTTGAAGTGCTTCGACATCATGGACAAGCTTTTCAAAGGTGAATCGATGGAGCTTGTACGAGGTCTTAGGCAGAAAGGTGTGTTTCTGTACGAATACCTGACAAATGTGGAAGTGCTTGAGGAGAAGTGTTTACCTCCCATGTCGGCATTTGCCTCGTTGTTGAAAGGAGCGATATGCTCCGAATCCTATCAATATGCAATGAAGATTTGGGATTTAGGCAAATGCAAAACGTTTGGAGATTACCATGACCTGTATTTGTGGACGGACGTCGGGCTTTTAGCCGATGTCTTTGAAAACTTTACAGCGACTAGTTTGGCTAGTTACGGATTGGACCCCTCCCATTACATTTCTACACCCTCGCTATCTTGGGACGTGGCGCTCAAGAGGACGGGAGTGTCTTTGTATCTCTTCACTAACATTGACAAGCATCTTATGGTGGAAAAGGGTATAAGAGGTGGTGTCTCGTTTATAGCTAGAAGATACGCTAAAGCCAACAACCCGTATATACCATCTACCTTCGACCCTGATAAAAAGAATTCTTACATCATATTTTTGGACTTCAACAACTTGTACGGTTGTGTAATGTGAGAGTATCTACCGACTGGAGAGTACGAATGGGTGCCGGAAGACCAGCTTGAGGATATAAATCTCGATAATTACGGAGATCAGAGTGATACGGTGCTGATATTAGAAGTTGACTTGGAATACCCCGAGATGCTTCATGCATCGCACAATGATTTCCCGTTAGCCCCGGAGCATATGAAAATCACTAAGTCTATACTTTCTCCTTTCAACCGTCGGGCAATCAAGGACTTGCGGTTAACGTACAGCAGAGGCCTAAAGTTAACAACTAACCTTCGCTCAAAGACAAACTACGTGGTGCACTATAGGAATTTGAAATATTACGTCTCTCTCGGCATGGTTCTCAAAAAAATACAGAGAGCGATCAGCTTTAAACAAGCCCCCTGGCTGTAACGATTTTGACAAAAACCTCTACAAACTGCAAAATAATTCGATTTTAGGTAAGATGATAGAGAACAAGCGCAAGAGAAACAACGTCTTGATAGCAAAGACAAAAGAGAAAGCTATCAAGTACGCGTCTCACCCCCACACCACAACTTTCACTTCTCTAAGCGAGGATTTGGTAATATTTATAAAGACTCCCGCAAATATCATCTTGAACAAGCATTTGGTTGGGTTTAGCATCTTGGAATTATCAACGTTATTAGTATACCGGTTTCACTATGACCACATGATGAAAAAGTACGGACTAGAGAGATGTAAACTCCTAGTCACGGACACGGATAGTTTATGTTGTTCAATAGAAACGGATGATATTTACAAAGATATGGAAGAAGATGTGTCGTTGTTCGACACATCCGACTACCCAAAAGATCATTTCTTACACTCCAACAAAAAAGTATTGGGGAAGATGAAAGACAAGAGCACGGGGTGTCCAATTTCCGAGTTTGTAGGGTTAAAGTTGAAGCTCTACAGCATTTTACAATCGGATGGGAGGAACAAAATGGCTTGCAAAGGCAATAAGAAAACAACACAAGTGGTACATGAAACGTACAAGAATGTGCTGTTTAATAATAGCGTCGTGAGAACTTTGGGGTCTTACATTCGTTCGGAGGCGCACGAACTAAAAACAATCACCATCAACAAGTTGGCTTTCAGTCCCTACGACGACAAGAGATGGGTCTGCGACGATGCAGTCAGTACTCTAGCTTATGGGCACGTGAATTCAGCTTAAACTATCTAAATTATCTGTCTAACTGTTGTACTTGGCGTCATAGCCCTTCCATTTAACGAAATAAAGCATTTTTCTATCTTTTCCCCTCTTTTTACGTAATACTTGATCCACTAGAAATAAATCTGGAACTTGGGTTTTTTGAATTTCCTGTTCGTAGAAACCTCCGAGCACCGGTTCACCCGACTCATCCTTTAAAAGATACGTAACTGGTTGGGATTTTTGCACTTTACGGATCGTGAATACTTCGCTGGTAAAATTTTGCAAATATCCTTTGTCGAAAATTTTTTTAACTTTAGAAATACTGACTTTATTTCCTACGGCGAACTTGGGTTTCTTCAACAGTTGGTTAGGGCTAGTTCGTCTCAGCATCGGTTCATGGTGTCTGGTTACTTCCCTAGGTTTCAGTTTTGTGGAGGAATGAACCGTGTCGTTGTATTGCGAAACCAACTCATCGATAATTTGAATCCACTTGTAATTCCCCTGCCTGGTGAATTTTTTCCACATTCGAGTTTTCATTGTTCAGTTGAAGCGTTCAACTACGCTCGCTTTCTTCTCAAAGTACATAGAGTACATGTTGATGTTATGGCGCCTAAGTAGCGCTTTGAAATTTTTATTGTAGAACTCACTACCTAAATCGACTTGCAAATTTTTAGGGGCGGTTGCTCCTGAGAGTATTTTCTTGAAAGCTTCGGTAACATCTAGACCGGTTTTAGATTTAAGAGGAATGGCCCAAGCAAACTTGGACATGACGTTAATGCAAGTCAGCATGTAGTTAAAACCTTTATTTAGCTTAGCGTACGGTATCATCTCCACCAAGTCAGCCTGCCATAGATCGTTTAGGCCCAGTACAATCACCTTCCGTCTCCGAAAATTTTTCCGCGTCGGTTAGTGAAGTTCGTTTACGAGTTGATCCATTTTTTTTTTATTTCCCATTCCGAACTTGAGTTTTGTTTTCATGATTTCTTAACGAGGGAAGCGGCTAGCTTTTCCCTCCATGATAGTGATGGATCCTCTCTCATCCTTTGAGATTTTGAAATTAGAACTTCATCGGCGACATGGCGATCTTTCAAGTCTGAGCTCTCAGCGTAAGCTATATCGTGTTCTTTGCAAGCTTCATCTAGTTTATTTATTCCAGGATCTACTCGTGCCAGTCGCTTCTTCAGCTGAGTTCCAGGACCGCAGTATTGATAACCCGGTAAATGTATTTCAACGGGCAAGTTATCTATGATTTTGTTCACAAGTCCCTTCCCCGTTTTGACGAAGTAAGCTTTTTTGTACCACATACATCACAAAACACAATCTCCATCTGTCTGTTGTTTCGTGAAGTGGTAGAAACTGGGGCCTTCGATTGGTTAGAAGTCGAACGTTTACATTGACGCAATATTTCATCTTTACGGTTGCTCTTTTTTACTATAGTACAATCTTTTTTCATCACTTTAAAAAAAAAAGACAACATGGATTCCTGTTCGATTATTCTCACCGGCAAAGACTCCGACTTGAAAGTTAATTTAAACACACCCATTCATTTGGACTCTGAAAAAATTACGAATTGGCTCTGCTTAATTTAGATACTTATAGCAGCATTCACAACATCACCTCGAGAAATAACAAAATTCAGTACACTACAGATGCTGGTGCTTCACAAAGTGTTAGTAAGTCCCGGTGCTTACGAAATCGAAGATTTGAATAAATTTCTCAAGTCGGCGATAGATTCGAATGGCCACAGCAAGGATGCCATTACGATTCTCCCGAATCTAAACCTTTAAGAACCATCTTGATAATTACCGATCCGAATTACGGAATATCTTTTTCGGGTGAAAAGAGTTTGGCTCCAGTTTTGGGGTTTGACTTGGGCAACTACGTGAGAAGTCGAGAAAGTCAAAATACAGTCGACATTATGAGCATCAACACAATTTTCGTACACGTGGATATCATCGGCAATTCGTACCTAAACAGCGACACACAGCCCACTTTATACTCCTTTTATCCCAATTCACCACCCGGTTTCAAAATCATAAAAGTCCCCGCATAATTTAATTTACCTCCCAGTTACTACAAAGTTAATCAGAAGTATAAGAGTTTGGCTCACGTCTCAGACCAACGAGCCATTGGATTTAAATGGTGAGACACTCACGGTGCGACTTCATTTGAGATCTACGAATTAATTTTTAAAAAAGGATAAAAATGCTCGTGTTTGGAAAAGAAGGGAAAGGATTTAATTTTAACTCTAATAATAAAAAAACAAATGGTTTGATGCCTAGAAACAAAGCTTTCATCAAATTTATAACAACACCCAGAAAATGAGTGTAGTAGAAGATTACTTAAAAATCAACGAACCTTTGGTATATGATTCATCGGTCGAGTCTTACACTTACCACGAATACAATCCTAATTGGGGGACCAATCTCAACAACGTAAATTCAGAAATCCGAATCCATGTTAAAAACCAAGATTTATTTCTGCACGTTGCCAACAGTTACCTTCTGATTAAAGGGCGGTTACTGAAGGACGATGACTCGGCTTACACGGATGCTGACGTAGCTAGTCTTATTAATAACGCTCCCATGTTCCTGTTTTCTAACATCAAATACCACCTCGGTGATAAACAAGTTGACGAGTTAAATTATCCGGGGTTCGGTACTCTGATGAAGGGACTGCTCACCTACGGCTCGGCGGAGCAACCAGCTCTGCTCGGCCAGTGCTGGGCGCTGGATAGTGCGGCTTCAGTCGCTGCTGAACTAACAGACAACTTGGGATACAAACAGCGGCACGCATCTATCATAGTTTAAACAACTCCCAAGGGAAGCTTTACATTCGCCATCCCTCTGAAACACGTCATGGGATTTTTCGAAAATTACGATAGGCTAATCTACGGAACTAAACACGTGCTCACACTCATGCGAGCGAGTGACACTAACACCATCTTCAAAGCAGCGGCTGCGGCCAATGGTAAAGTCATTCTAAATAGTATCAGCTGGATCGTTCCACATGTCACTGCCTCGGATGAGCAGAAACTTAAACTCTACAATCTCATCGACCACGGAGCAACAGTGGATTTAGGATTTAGGCATTGGCATTACGATAGCTGCCTGCTCCCTCAAAACACCAGCTTCACCTGGCACGTGATGACTACTTCAGCAGTTGAAAAACCTAGGTGGATAGTTTTAGCTTTTCAAACAAACAGGCAGGACTCTTTAGTCAAAAACCCCGGTGTGTTTGACCACTGCAGTCTGCAAGATTCTCACGTGACTCTAAATTCTGAAAGATATCCGTTTCTCGATTTAAATACTAATTTTGCCACGGGAGAGTACGTCGGCTTGTACAGAATGGCGCAGCAATTTAGGCAGGTTTGCTACGACACCAACGACTTGAGTTTTGACTTGCTTCAGTTCAAGAAAGCTTATCCTCTCGTGGTGTTGGATTACTCCAAACAGTCCGAGAGGCTTCAATTTGCAATCGTGGACGTACAAGTCAAACTAAAGTTTAGAGCAGCAGTTCCAGCTAACACTACTTGTCACGCTCAGCTCATTGGGGACAGGAAAATGAATCTAAAGTTGGACAGAGGCAAAGTCGAAGTTGTTTACTAAATAATGATAATAATAAAAAAGATAATATGGCGCTCAAAACAAAATCACGAAAAAAGAAATGAGGCTTTTTGCCGTTGGCACTGTTATGACCGATTTAAGCCGGGATTGTAGGACTGGCGGGTGGAACAGCAGGGGGTGGTAACCTCCATAAAAAGTCACAAAATGATGCAAAAATTCTTGCTGAACTAATGCGGCATCACAAGCAAGTGGAAGGTTCCGGCTCGAAAAAAAAAATTAGGCAAAAAAGAAGACCACCCAAGGTTTAATCGACTTTAATAAACCTTTAACAAACTTTGATTTAAACGAATTGGCTAGAGTAATGAAAATTCCAAAATTTAAAGGTAATTTTAGTGAAGACACGCTTCCCTTAAAAATTTGGCCTATTGGTGAAAATGGAATCGTAAACTTGGAAGATTTCGAAGATGGAGACGGAAGTCATTGGGTCGCCTATTCCACCGTTTCGGGAGAACCTTGTTATTTCGATAGTTTTGGCAACATGGGTCCTTCCCGGTCTGTGGTAAACTACTTGGGACCGGGAATAAAATACAATTACGATTGTGTACAAAACTTTGACCAGATTTGGTGCGGTCACTTTTGCTTATTTTTCGTACGTGCCTTCTCTAAGGCTCGTAATTACGAAGCTGTTTTAGATAGGATGAGACGAGTCATCTATTGAAAGTTACATGCAAATCTAACTGGAAATAAACGTCTTCTGGGTGAAACTCTTCGAATGCCTCTACCGCGATGAGCAAATTTTTTTCTATTACGTGAGGATTTTAAAACACGGTAACTGTCGAATGTTCGTCCTTTAATTTCGTAATGTAAAGGGCTCTCGTACCTATTTTACATTTAGCAACTAGTCCAACGCTCGGATCGCTGCAGTAGAAAATTGCTTTATGAATTAATCCTGGACTCGTACACACGAAGCTCGAGAGAGGACCGGAATTAATGAACCAATCGCTCTTTTTTTCCAAAGGGCTTTTCATGCTGAAACTGATCGGCATGAAACTGTTTTCATGCACAAATTTCTTCATAGCCGCATCACTCGGCAAAATAGGTTCGCTTAGATTTCTAATGGATTTGTTTGTGGCATTAAAATATTCTTTCTGGTCATCTTGTAACAAGCAATTGCTGTCGATAAATCCCTTAGTAACAGCATTGTTCGGTAAAGTAGGATCGCTTAAATTCTAATCGGCTTGTGCGTCGCGTTGAAGTATACTTTTTGGTCGTCTTGTAATAAACAAGTCCTATCGACGTACACTTTTGATGCCACGTCAGCAGCATGCCAGGGGAAAGCTATGTCCTTAATTTGCTTCTTTCTCGCGTAGAAATTCCAGTCAACATCATCTACATACAACGTATTTTTTTCCATACTAGTGCAACCCCGCTATGCCCGGTACAAGGAAGAACGCCAGAAGGATGGTAAATTCAGGGTTTATTCCAGGGCCACGCGGTCTGTCCTCAGGAGATGTTGTCCAATGGTTCAAGGATGCTCTGATCAGGGCTACTAGCAGAGTGGCACACTTCAGGAAGAGTTCTTAGTTGGTTAGGGACTAGCTCCCAGAGTGAGGCTGCAAGGGGCTGCAAGGCCTTAAGTACCTACAGCTGCAGCCAGTACCTGCCACTGGTGGTGCAAGGTACTTCCTGTACTATATCCTGGTATCCCATGATCCATCTCTGCTAGCAGCTACCCCTAGGGGCAGGCAAGGCCAGAGCCATCCAGACCACTGATCCCCAGGGACTGGACCAAACATCAAAGTACATAGCATTACTGGAATACATCAATAAAGATACAGAGTGTACAGAATAGATAACATGGAGCCATAGCATCAAGGAAAAGAGGCCCACTAAGGCTCTAGCTTAAAGAGTACGAGGAAGCCGGGGAAACCGTCGTTGCAGAGGTCCCGCCCTCGAAAAGAAGCGCCCTCGCTTCGTTAAGGTAAGTGAAAATTATTTATTAAGCTAAGCTATTTTATATACACAATAATCAAAGTTCTCAGAAATTATTCAAAAATAATACCAAGAAGGCGCGCATTAACAACAAGTTAAAATTAAGGATGCTATGGGGACGTTTAAGCTTTTTATCTGCTAATAATTCATTCGTTTGACTGTTCCAGCAGGGTGACATTACCTATGCGCACTAGTAACGTTTTCTGTCTGGGAAATCTTTGAACGTCAAAATTCAGACATTATTTCCGTAAAAACCCGCTACGCAAACTTAATTACTTGAACATTTTCACGAAAATTATGCAGAAGCAAAACGATTTTTCAACATTCAAAATACAATCACAATCAATCAGTGCAAAAACAGTCAAGGAAAAAAAAAACTAAGTGCATGATGCACGAAAATTCACTTGAAAAATTGTAATCATTAACCATCGGTTACTATTATCATTAGCTAAGAAAGATTTTTACTTCAAAATCTTAATCGGCAAAATCGGTTGTCAAATATGACTAACGAGGTAACAATCAGTTAAGTTCAACTCGAAATTAGTTTTTAATTTTTCGATTCAAGTATTGTTATCTTAAACAATTAACATCATCAGTTTATTGATTCATCAATTAAAATAACAGATTCAAGAAGCTAGGGAACGGTCACTAAGGGGAAGCGTGAGAATTGCACGTGAATCACTTTCATTCAGAAAAGTTCGAAGATGGCAGCTGCCGGGCCTCATCCGCTTAACCTAGAAAATTTCCAAGCTGCCACAATTGACTTGGCGAATGAAATTTCGCTAGTGAACCTTGGTTATCTGTATACAACATGTTTTTCTTTCAGTTTACAAGCAATTCCATGATCCGCATGCGAAATTATTTTAGATCTAGCTACTGCTGGCCAAAAGAAGACCCAGAAGAAACACAGTAACTACTTTTAGATTTAAGTTTAAAATTCTTCGGAATCTGCTTCACTAACTGGGTAACGTTCACCTTCAATCTGTTCACGTAAATTATCTACATGATACACATAACGAGAAATAATACCCGTATTAAGATCTTTAAGCTGATAAGCTACAGGACTAAACTTTTTAACAATCTCGTAATTTCCGACGTAAATTGGTGCCATTTTCTTCATAAAATAGCGTGATTTGTCACTTTTAGGGTGATTTCGTATGTAAACTTTAGTTCCTACTTCAAATTCTTTACCAGTTGTATGTTTATCCACCTTTGCAGCATGATGTAACTTAGCTGCTTGACGTTTGCGTACAGCTCTTCTAACTATCGCATGCATGCGTGAAGTTAAATTTAAGATGTGTAATGGGTAATCGGTAATGTCCGTTTGTACTTTACCGACAGGGGCTTTTGGTATACGTAACTCCCTTCCTGTTGCTAACATACTTGGGGTGAAACCCGTCACCGAATCAGTTGCTGAATTTATGCTAACTGTAACTGTTTCAAGCGCAAATCCCAATTTCTATGACCCGACTTTTCGCTTGCACGTAAATTGCTAGCGTTTTTGTTAACTCTTTCATCCATCGCTCAGCTAGGCTGGACTTAGGCGAATAGACTGACAGAAATCTAGCCTTGATACGCCATTGCAGGCATAAATTCTTCATTATTTGTCCTCTCAAATTATTGTGGCTGTCGGAAAAAATTTCCGCTGGCACACCATGCCGTGAAAACACTTCATCAATGAGTGCCTTGGCTATAGTTTTAGCTACAGTGTTTCTTAGGGGAATTAATTCAACCCAATGACTCCACTTATCAAGCACCACTAGGATGTAAGTAAAACCATTTGTACTCCGTACCATTGGGCCTTTCAAGTGAAAAACAATACTCTCCCATGCTTCCTTTTCAGTTACTATCATCGTTTTAGCCTTCTTACGAGTCTGTTGCACCTTATGGACCTGACAAACTTTACACGTCCTTAGGTAATTTGAAATCAACTTTGTAGCACTCATCCATGTGTACAAATAAAATATGAGTTTTATCGTCTTGTAAACACACATATGAGGACCTGTAAACGTATCGTGTACTAGCTGAATGATTTTCTTTTGCAGCGAACGGGGCACCAAAATTTTCAAATTCGGCGCATCAACAACATCTTTATTTACATCCACATAAATTATTCCGTCACTCACAATTGACTTTGGCTGGTATTTCAACACAAATCTATAAACCGAAGGTGAATCATACTTTATTTCCTTCGTTTCTCCCTCCAAAGCTAACTTTAATGCCAACGTGTATTTGTCTTTTAACGTTTCTGCTCTAATCTGATCAAGCGAAATCTGTTCAATATCCAACTGATTACACAAACAATCGTTGTTAAAAACGTAACAATTCTGACCCGTTCGTTCATCCATCGCTGGTATCAAGATTGGATTAGTGATAGGAGAAAAAGTCTCTCTCAGATTCGTATCGCCTAGACAACACATCCCCGATGCGATTCTGTGACCCTGGGACGAAGCAGATCTTAGCGTCCAACTGAGATAACTCCACAAGCCACTTCGCTAAGCGTCCCGTCGGTGCGCTTACCTTGCTTAAAACCGAAAGTGTCTTATGGTCGCTGAAAATTGTTATCACACCCCCTTCTATGTATCTACGCCACTTACGCACTGCCCAAATAATACTCATCAATTCCTTTTCACTATTAGAAAATCTCTGTTCAGCAACTGTCAAACGTCTAGAGATTATATCAATGGTTTTCTTTTCCTTAGTGAGTGGATCGACCTGATATAAAATCGCTCCAGTCCCAGAGAAAGATGCGTCCGCCATAATTATCCAAGGTTGATTGTAATCAGGCTGCTAACAAGGGAGCGTCTACCAACAGTTTCTTGATTTTCTGGTCAGCTTGTTCCTGCTTCGCCTCCCAGACAAATTTCGGAGTTTTACCTTTTAGCACCGCAAATAGAGGCGCTGCAATAGCCGAGTATGACATCACAAATCTACGGAAAAAACCCGCCAAACCGAGAAATTTCCGGAACTCATTAATGCTTTTGGGGCGTGGCCAATTCTCCAGTATCTCTTTCTTACTAGGATTCGGCAAGGCCCCCTCACTTGTAACCTTATAACCTAGCAGGGTTATTTCTTTCTTACAAAAGTCTGTCTTTTTTATATTTATCTTAAATCCTTCACGACCCAAGATCATTAGGGTGTCTTCGATCGCCATCAAGTGCAATCGGAATTCTTGTGACATAATTGAGATATCATCAAAATCTCTGCACGTTCAGATAATGTAGAGGGGCGAGCATTCGCAAAACTGAGGCACAGAAGAAAGCTGGTGCTTGCTTGATACCAAACATAATTTTGAGAGGGGTAAAATTTCCGAATGGGGTGCAAAAAGATGACACCTCACCTACTCGTTTCGTCACCCCTACTTGCCAGTATGCCTCGGTAAGATCAAAAAGAGTAAGGTACTTGCTCTTAGGGCACCTCTGCACTATATCCTCAATTCTAGGGGTTGGAAAGTTTTGCATCTTGCTTATTTCATTCAATTTATTGTATGCTATCACAAAACGCGTGGTGTTATTCTTCTTGGGAATGATAAACGCCGGAAAACACCATGCACTCGTGCTGGGGACGATAACCCCAAGCTCCAGCATCCGATCTACGTGCTGACGTAATTGCAACTCTTTGAACTTCGAACCTGGATAGGGTTTCAACGCGATTGGTGGGTGATCGCCAACATCAATATCCATAACTGGACTTATTAAACCAATTCTCGAACTGAAAACAAATCTATATTTCATTAATACCTTGAACAACTGTTCTTTTTCGTCATCTGTTAAAACGTCACTCTCATTTACTTTATTGCGAATGTCTTGCTCTGTAGCACAAAACTCATCTGGCTCTATGGATGTAGCAGTTGCCTGGGACTGATGGACTTCGCCTATACCCGGCTCCCGATTTAGCTTGTAGATTTTCGAAGGTTTATCCTGCCAAAACCAAGTGTTCGACGCGAAGTTTGGCCGTAAACCCGTTGACTGCTGAAAATCTACGCCAAGGATTACCGGCTGGATTGTGTTTTCCATCAAGATCAGTGGAAAAGTTACAGTTCGTTGTGCAATCTGAAACGTAGCCAATACGAAACCCGGACACTCAACGAAACGAGTATCGGCAACTCTAACCCGATAAGGACGTTGCGTGAATTCACATCCCATTTTTAACAACTCATCTTTTAGTGAAATATTTACGTAAGACATTGTACTTCCAGTATCGAGTATGGTGTCTGCACATTCTTTACCGAATTTAAGTGAAAAATATGCACACGGTGCTGGTGTAGGCTCAACAAGATCACTTAGACAATTTCTGTTTGGAATTGGTCGGTTTTGAAAAGAAGACACGCCATTTCCAGCTTCACCGACTAAAACTAGATGGCTTTCGAGTTTTTTGGCACGAATTCCCGTGCATCCGAATCCAACTCATTTTCATGAAGTTGTGCAATAGTGCTTCTATTTGGAGGACGGCCAATAGCGGGATTTACACGACAATTTTGTGTTTCGTGCGACGAATTTTTACACTTCGAGCACCAAATCCCCTCTGCACGACTACCACTACTGTTATTACTACCACGACCACGGCTACTAAAAAAAGTTCGTCCATTTCCGCGGTCATTGCTACTATTTGAATTACTGTTATTACTGCTGTTTTTCCTAACTGCAACTTGATTTTGTTGGTGATTTGACCTATTAGGGCAGAATTTAAAAGTCCACCCGACTGTATTACAAACGTTACAAGTGTACCTTGCATTGCATTTAGGCAAGAAACTAGTGCTGTTATTCCCATATCCTCTACCACGATTTCTACCATTTCTAGAGTTACCAATATTTGAAACTTGGATTGGATTAGCCTGTCTCCTTTGAATCATATTTTCCAAGAAAAGACCTTGCATTTTAAAATCTATCAAAGAAGTGAATTTTCTTGACATCATAGGCACGTGAAAAGTCGAATTCAGTGTTTCCAAAATAGCCTCAATTTGATCAAAATCACCGATTCTAGCACCTGTGTTTTGTAAAATATCTGTGCATTTATTAAAATGCTTAATGAAACTTTCATTTTGTTGCATTCTCATAGTTCTAACCTCAGCAATTAGGTTATACCCATGTGACTGTACTTCAAACTTTGCCAAAAACAAGGTTTTAAAATTCTCCCAACTAGAAAAAGGTTCATTTGCCAAAAACCAGTCAACAGCATCCCCTGTTAACCATGATAGAACAGTTTGGTGGATTAATTTATTTCTCGTCAACCTTCCTTACCTTTAAAATTCTTTCCAATTTCATAATAAAAGCTGAGGGGAAAATTTTGTCATTCAACGCATTAAATTCTCCAATTTTCAAAGCTTCCATTTTAGGCAAAGGTATTGACATTTCAACAGCCCTTTGGTAATTATTCTGTGATGAACAGCTAACAACATTTGAGCTACTACCAACTAGATTACTGCTAGGTGTCATAACAGGTGAACTGAAAACATTAGTTGTTGAAGTTAATGGTGGCCTAGGCACAGCACCTGAAGCTGGCCAACTAACAGGATTTGTGCCTCCCCATAAAAAATTATCTACTGAATCCAGTTTAGCACTCAAATCCAAGATGGCAGTGTCAGTAGAATTATTAGCTGTAAGAGGTTGGCTAAAATAATTTGGCACACAAGTAGGTATTTGGGTTGACACTTGGCTTGGTCCAGGCAAGGGTGCAGAATAATTTGGCATTGAAGAAACAGTTACTGAAGGCTTTCCAAGCATTTGGAACACAGGGTCATTTGGCAAAATAGAACATGTTTGAACCTGTCCAGAAGGGTCAGTCCATGCTAGGGTTACTGGAGTTAGTTGCTGCTGCTGCAAATTAGCTGTAGTTGTTACTGAAGCTACACAAGCAGGAGGAAAAGGAGGTGGAAAAGGCAAATTCACATTTGAAGGCACGCCTGGTACAAATGGAATACCTCCTGTAACACTAGTATTACTTGCAACTGGTGAAAATAATTGTCCAACATTTGGTAAAGTCAATGTAGGGCTTGACACATTAACATTTAAGCTTGCTGATGTAGTACTTAGACTCAAATTAGGTGTCACTTGAAGATTAGGGCTAGCTGGGGGAAACTGAGCTGCTAATCTTGATGGAGTAACCCCTAATGGTGATTGAGAAGTTTCAGCACTTTTTTCAGATAATATAAAGAAACAGCCAGTATCGTGCACAAAATTTACAACACTACGTTTCGAGAGGACAACCTCCCGTCTTCAGGTTAACACTTCCGGGCGCCCATCATGTAACATGGTGTTTCATTTGGTATGTTTTATATTTTTAAAATTTTAAAATTTTAGGCCTGACCATGCCTGCATGGTTTGTTTTTTTAGACTTGGTGACTCGGCAAATACTGCCATGAATTTTAAAATATTTTAGTGTTTATTTTAACCTGAAGACGGGAGGTTGTCCTCTCGAAACGTAGTGTTGTAAATTTTGTGCACGATACTGGCTGTTTCTTTATATTATCCCTAATGGTGATTGCACAACTTGTGGAATAATAGGGGTAGTCATTCTAGCTGCTTGTTCCCTTCTAGTCCTTTTCCCTATTTTATTAGGGTCCCAACTTAAACTCCAAGAGTCAGGGTCTAAATCTGGCTTAGATCTAGTAGACCTTGGCATAAAATCTCACAATCTTGAAAGCTTTAGGCCTATAGGCTATGAAAAGTCACTTCAAGGCTAAACTTCAGTAGCCTACACAAATCAAAAGTAGTCTCACCAAAGGTAAGAGTCAAAAGGCACTAGCCTACATAGGCCCACACAATATCTTCCAATAAAATAAAAAGCACTGACTGATCCAAACTAAACTCCACTGCAATATAAAAAGTTATTGCTATCTCAACACAGTTCACAATACTCACAACTACTCAGGTTGTCTCTTGGTTACTCACTGAAGGCTGGGGTCTCAGGTGGAAATGGAACACCCAAGATGGCTGCTGGCATTCCAAAAAGGCTTCTTGGTGGAAATGAGTCCTTGTCCTAGGTGAAAAATGGACGGCCGATGCACCACTTGTGCAACTCCGCTATGCCCGGTACAAGGAAGAACGCCAGAAGGATGGTAAATTCAGGGTTTATTCCAGGGCCACGCGGTCTGTCCTCAGGAGATGTTGTCCAATGGTTCAAGGATGCTCTGATCAGGGCTACTAGCAGAGTGGCACACTTCAGGAAGAGTTCTTAGCTGGTTAGGGACTAGCTCCCAGAGTGAGGCTGCAAGGGGCTGCAACGCCTTAAGTACCTACAGCTGCAGCCAGTACCTGCCACTGGTGGTGCAAGGTACTTCCTGTACTATATCCTGGTATCCCATGATCCATCTCTGCTAGCAGCTACCCCTAGGGGCAGGCAAGGCCAGAGCCATCCAGACCACTGATCCCCAGGGACTGGACCAAACATCAAAGTACATAGCATTACTGGAATACATCAATAAAGATACAGAGTGTACAGAATAGATAACATGGAGCCATAGCATCAAGGAAAAGAGGCCCACTAAGGCTCTAGCTTAAAGAGTACGAGGAAGCTGTGGAAACCGTCGTTGCACTAGAAATGGCGGAAGCCAACTTGTCGGTGAGAAGAGTAATGGCAGGAGGCAAGTCGGTTTTAAGTTTCTGAACGTCCGTTGCCAGAGTACCGATCCTAGAATAATTTATCGCATCTTCAGGTTCGATAGCAGCTCCTACTTTAGTGACACGCTTGCTTTGCATGTCGTAGTTGTTTTCAGGGGTTAAAACGTATCCTAGTCCCGGCTGTCCTCTCGGACCGACTCCAATCACTTCACCCTCCCTCGTCCTTTTCAATGCTTGTCCAAACTTATTAACTGACATCCTTTTTTTAAAATACGAAAAAATTTTTTAAATGAGGCTTATTTTTAAAATTTCTCTTATATAATAAAAGGTAGAACCTCAAAATAAATAATTAACCTCAAAATGTCTCAACCATCATGGCAAATGAATCTTTCCAATCCCTTGCAAAAAAACTTGCTGAAAGTTAAGAACGACAAAGGCACAAAGATTAACAACGGTGTAAAGTTTTCCTTGTCTCCTTCCATTCAGTTTCAAGATTTAAAGGGTCCGGGAACTCCTGTTTCGGATGAAAAGTCAAAATATAAAGGTTGGATTTCACCCAGCGACCCGGAATCTCAAAAACTGTTAAAAAATCTAAAACGGTACATCTGTAAAAAACTAGAGATCGAGTTTGATGAGCAAAAACCCGTGTCTTTGACTACGTTCAATTATCCCAATTCTATGCACGCGGCTTACCCCTGTTACCCCTCTTGTGAAAAGGTGAACGAAGGAGACAAACCGCTTTGTCTTAGAACTTGGGTGTACGAGAGCATTCACAAAACTAGAGGGAAACTTAAAAAAAATGTTATCAACAAACCCTGGTTTAACTTGCCATCTTACAAAGTTTTAAACTTGACGGAAGTCACTGGAAAAATTACCGCAGTATACGTCACTGATGATTCTCCCAGTAACGTGAAATTATGGTGCAACATAGACTATGGAGTAGCTCACACGGATGTTTCTAACGACAAATTTGTGGCTGAAGACTTTATGGGTTTGATATCTCTGTAAACATTAAAAAAATGTGTAAATAAAAAAGCTATGGAAATTAAAAACTATGACTTTTTCGTACCTAAGAAAGAGCCTAAAAATCATCCATTTTTACCTTCGAATATCAGATGTCTAATTATAGGACCCGCAAATTGCGGAAAAACTAACTTACTGTTTAATTTCATCTGTAACGAAAGATGGATCGACTACGACCGGTTATTTATTTACAGTAAAACTTTATGTCAATCAAAGTACAAAGCTTTGCAGTCTATGTTTGGCGAAATTGAGTAAAAAATAGGACGGAATGTCGCCTTTTTTTCACGCTTCTCAAATTGATTTAATTCCACCCGAAGAACTGGACCCAAATTATCGAAACCTGATTGTTTTTGATGATTGCCTTTTGGACAAGCAAAAAAACATCGAACGTTACTTCGCTCAAGGGCGTCATTCAAACGCTGATGTTTTTATTGCAGTCAGTCCTACACGAGAATTCCTAAGCAAGTAGTTAGAGACAATGCAAATTTATTAATTCTTTTTCCGGTAGATGAGTTAAATTTGAAACACGTTTACGAAAATCAGGTTGCCCCTGACATGGAATTTTCACACTTTAAAACGTTGTGTCAAAATTGTTGGAAAAATCCTTATGGATTTTTATCAATTAACAAAACGTTAAACGAGGGTAGATATAAACGTTCATTTTTTGCCTATTAAACAAAAGAATGGAAACAAAACGAGAAATCGCAAAACTCAAAAGACGTTTAACTAAAAATTTTTTAAATCAACGTTCGGGGGCGAGAGAACAAGAAGAATCACTACAAAAATTTTTTTAACTGGTAGTAAGCACCCTGAAACCGAGACCGATCCTCGGTGCAGCCACGCAAACTATGCCCATTAAAGACACTTTAGCCACGCAAACTAAACCGATTAAAAACACTCTAGCCACACAAACTACACCGATTAAAATTTACAAAGAAGAAGGTAGTGTTGAAGAAGAAAGTTACGAAGATGGCTCTCTCACCCTCCCCTGCACCTAGTCAGAAAACATCTCTTGATTACAGCCTCGCCCAATATTCAAGTCCGGCTGTAACTCCTATAATGTGAATTCTACTGCATTCCAAAACTAAATATGCGACAACGAGCACCGGTCCAAAACTCACCCCTACATATTCCGCAGTGCAAGCTAGACGCATTTCTACCCCACCTGAGCTTCCTAACATCACAACGCTAAGGTCCTTCGATAGTTTGTTACCTGGCCAAAATATTTTTCGAAAATTCCCAAGACACTGACCCAGTATTCGGGTTACAGTATAAGAAAAAAGGTGAGCTGACTTTCGATAATAAAGTTGTTAAAATTTTTGAGAATGAAATAGGGGTCGAGGGGGAGCAATACGTGGGAAAACGCGGGCTTTGGAATTTGCTAGTTTTCAAAAATTTGAAAGAAACTACCCTCGCGCCGGAAGTCAAAGCAGCTAACGCGTCCATGTTAAAAAATACTAACACTATTTATCAGAACAACGATCCAAAAACTAACAAACCCAAATCTAATCGTAGAGCCAAATACAGGACTGTTATCGCTCCGATTTGGGAAGACATGAAGAAAACAGGGACGGGTATGGTTAAAAAAGCGGGTAGTAGAGTTGATTATAAATATTACTATAATCCTAATGATTTGATTAAAAGCCTGAGACTTTTGTACAAATCCACTCTGGCAGGGCACGACCTGCATCGAAACGAAATGATTGAAATTTTATCAGAAATGCAACAAAGAAAAATTATAAGTGGCCACCAAAAAAACAGTGGCTTATCTAAATTTGGGGTTAGGTTGAATAAATCAAGAAACAGCTTATTCTGACTTACTTGTCTGGTGAAATTTGAGCCAAAGCATCTGACTTTACACAGGCAAAAGAGTGGCCCTGAACAAAAAAAGCTGAAAAGTATTTTTGAGCAAAAAAATACGATGGATTTATGGGTTTATTAATAAATTATTTATAATTTTTTATTTATAATTTTCTTTTCGTGGGAGTTATCCCAAGCTATAGAAGGCTAACTAAGTACCTTTTGTAGTCAGGATAACGACTAGGTTTATTAATAAATTATTTGTAATTTTTTCATGGGAGTTATCCCAAGCTATAGAAGGCTAACTAAGTACCTTTTATAGTCAGGATAACGACTAGGGTTTATTAATAAATTATTTATAATTTATAATTTTTTGTTCGTGGGAGTTATCCCAGGCTATAGAAGGCTAACTTAGGCGCGCTGTGAACAAACCAGCAACACCGCTGTAAAAAACCTCCAAAATACTCATTATTTTTAGTATAATAAAAATGCCTAGTTCATATTTGGTTTTAGAGATGTATAGCTGTCAATGTTATAATTATGCACGTAATTCCGGCTCTAGTTATCCTTCGTGTGACGTTTATGCTCAGAATTATTGGGCACTTCATGGGAAGCCGATCGCACTGCCATGTTGCGCCTCTAAAGAGCCCTTGTCCGCAGCAAACTTGATTATGCGTGCATGGTCTATGGTTCGGCTAGTGACTCGACTCTGCAGATGTTGGACACTGTTCATCACAGTGGCCTGCGTGTGGCGACTGGGGCATTTCGAACTTCTCCAGTGGTCAGCCTCTATGCTGAGGCCTCGGAGCCACTTTTGGCCATTTGTCGGCGACGGCTTGCCATTCAGTATGCTGTGCGTTTGCGTGCTGTGCAATCCAGTCCTGCTTGGTCCATGGTTTTTGGGCCAGACTTGTGAGTTGGTAGACGCAGGGAGGGTAAGGGTGATTTCCGCGATAGGCTCCAGCAATCCTGTCAGGAGATAGGCTTTGAAATCTCCTGCGTCTTGAGGCTTGGGGGGATGCCAGTTGCCCCTTGGCTTGTCCCAAGTGGTTGTTTCATTTTCGCTCTGGCGTCCCTCCCGAAGGGTTCCACTCTACCAGCAAGGTACTTACAGGAGTTCCGGCGGCTGTGTTCTCAGTACGCCGGTTATCAGCGCCTGTTTACTGATGGATCGAAGTCAGACGTTGGTGTGGCGTGTGCTTCGGTGTGTAAGGAAGTAACGGTTGCCCATCGTCTTCCATCTGGCTATTCTGTTTTTTTCTGCAGAGCTTTTGGCTCTCGGTTTGGCAGTGGAATGGATCCTTGACCTTCAGGGCACTCATTTCATTATCTTTAGTGATTCCATGAGTGCCCTGGAGTCCTTGGCGAATTACAATCCTCGGAACCCCTTAACACAACGTGTCCAAGCTTTGCTTTCCCGCTTGCCTGGCCAGCAGAAAACCGTGCTTTTCTGCTGGATCCCGGGCCATGTAGGGATAGGTGGTAATGAGCAAGCTGATTCTGCAGCGAAAGGGGCCCTTTCTAGCCCTCTCGGAAGGGATCTCGGCCTTGTTCCCTCGAACGCCTTTCCAACTCTGCGTCTGAGGTTACACGCTTTTTGGCAAGCCTTGTGGAACAGACAGGACGGTAATAAATTACAAGCTATTAAAGGCACTGTCGGGGAATGGCGCTCGGCGTGTCGCCGCAGTCGCCATGAGGAGGTGGTGTTGGCCCGCTTGTGCATTGGTCACACCCGACTTACTCATTGTTTTCTTTTGCGGGGGGTTGACCCTCCTGAATGTTATTGGTGTCGACGGCCACTTACGGTCCGGCACTTCCTTGTTGATTGTCGCCATCTTGATGGTGTTCGTCGTCGTTTCCGTCTTCCGCATGACATTGCGCATCAATTGGGCGATAAGTCTGTCCTCCTGTCTGGTGTTTTTCAGTTTTTGCAGGAGGTACAGATGTATGGCATGATTTAGATTAGGGGTTTGAATAATTTCTCTGTAATGTGTGGTAACCCGGACCACTGCACTGTGACTGAGGTTGGAGCTAATGACCTAGCTGTCGACGCGCCTTAAGCCTCAATCCCCCCCCCCTCAGAATTATTTCGCTTGATTAACTACTACAGTGAATGAGTACGTGTCCTATTGAGTTTTATTGGCGCCATAATACTCACAAACGTTTTTTGTTCATATTGAGTGGTGAAAGACAAATTCTCCGTGAGCTTATTCAGAGGCCTTAGGGTGGTAGATTATTGTGCTGTAATTAGACATAACAGTTATATTTCTTTGGCTGTGTGTAAATGGTAAAATATTCCAAGTGCTACTCGTATCATGATGGTTTAATAATTTTCAACCAAGCTTTTTTAATAGTATTCTACAATTATTCTTGCGGTGTGTGGGAATACACGCATGTATGAATGTGTAAATGTATGAATGTGTGGCACCACGAAGAAAGAAGACCATCCCACAGGCCCCATCTACAAGGTGTTTTCCTGATGGGTTGTTCAAAATGGGTTGCTCTGCGTTTTTTCCACTGGAAGAAGATTATATGAATGTGAAATTCTAGTATGAACTATAGTGCGTTCCAAATCGGGAAAATACTTCCGACAAGCTTCGCAGGAATATGCACATTCAAACTTGATTTTCTCAAGCGTGGTCATTTTTCCATCGCATCGGTCATTGTGCACCAAAACTTCATCGTAGGAAGAAACGAGTCCTCCGCAATCGAGACAAGTAAAGTTTAAAATGCAAGGCTTCTGCAAATGACTTTCCACCTCTTCTCGCGATAAAAACTCAACCTTGCATTTCTCGCATTGGAACCTCGAGACCACCTTGTACTTGGCAGCCATGGTTGATATGAAGATTGACGTAATTATCCGCACCTTTTATACCCACCGCTCGTATCAAATGGTCCACATGCTAGAAAGTCACACCCCTCATCCATAAAAAAAAATAAAATACGTGTAACTTGTAAAAAAAAAATCAGCAAAAAATATTCAAATAGCACGGATTTTTCATGATGAGTAACCCAACGAGTTACACACAGGACACTTTTTTTAAATGCAACAAAATTAGGAGAGGGCCTGCAGGGGGGACCGGGGGGTTGCTCAAAAGGGCCTGCTTTCTACCATTTCTTATACTACTAGTAGTCAGTGCTATCATCTACATTACTTTCGTTGGAAGATTTGTTAATTTTATTTGTTCTTTGGCAGGTGAGTGCATGATTCAGTTGTACATGAATGAGGAAGTAAAGTTATTCAATACCTAACGATTTTAATGTTTGTAACATATCCCTTTAGTCCATGTGGAATACTTGGGGTTTGCCACATTACAGGAGTTCGGCGATTTCTCACTCAACACCATAATCAATAGGTGCAAATTAGTTCCACGCTTCTTCTTGTTGATACTGACATTAATCGTGATGCTTTCGTTAAATAAATAGCCCTAGCGCTTCCCTAAACTAAACCAGTATGTTAAACATTTGTAAGCTACCAAATCACCCATAATTGCCACTTCAACGATGTTAAGATTCATGGAAGATTTAATTTTAATTTACAAAATTATACATTGCTTGCTGCAGCTTGAGCTACCATTCTTCGAAGTTAGTACTGATACGAGAACTAGGGGCCACCGATTCAAGCTTGTGGTCACCAGATTTAATCTTAAATGTAGGAACTTCGCTGTAAAAGTCGCCCAGAGTGGAATTCCCTGAGTGATAGCATTGTCTCGGCCTCATCACTTAATACTTTAAAGGCACACCTTCTCCGTCCCGATAATTGTCCCTGAAGTTTTCACTCCTTCTCTTTCCCACCTAAATCTTTTTAAGAGCCATCCTACATTGGCAACTTATTGATGTTTCGTAATTAGCGAAGCCTGTGTTTTCCATATGACGATGTATCCTTCAGTACGATATTTTTTGCCTTGTTTTTAATTATGTAATTTTAACATTGTAACACGTGTAATGCCAATTAACCGCAAGTTATTAGCGTTCCCACAGGGAACCCTTTCTTGCCTTTTTGCTTCTTTTAGATCAATAAAATGTTTATTATATAAAACCATTACAATAAAAAATAGTTATTATGCATATATAACATGACTGGCAGCAGTTTGCATACATTTGGTAATCTATTATACCTTGTGCAGGCAAATATACATAGTGAGTCATTTACGTTAAGCAGCTCAATTTTTCTTCGCAGAGATATCGAACCAAATTTGAAGGCAAACCCAAAAGGAAGGAAGCGATCATGCAACCGTTATTAAGCACAGTTACCTTCTGTCATTCTGTCAAAAAGATAGTAAGGTGACATGGTTTTTTGTTTCGATGCAGCACACAAAAAAAGCTTCTTGTCAACGAAGGAGTAAATTGAAATTTGCTTTTGCTAGTTGTGACACTATTATTCAAAACTTGATTAAACGTTAACAAAAAACATTATTTCTTGGGGCGAAATAATGCAGAGGTAAGCAGTTTTAGTTAAGCATATCGATCGTTTCTGTTTTATTGATCTATACGTAGGTGATAATCTTATATTCCAGTAAGATTGTCCTTCCCCAAAAAATTACTTTCCTGCCAAATGCAATCCGGCGTACTGATCCTAAGGGTCGAAACAAGAAATATTGAACCACTTGGTTCCTTTCATGTAGAAATTTGGGTAAAAGGGTCAAAACCATAGGGAAAGTAAATGATAATAACAAAAGAAAACTAACAGATGCGATGATGGCAATGTGTTATGGTCATGTCTTAGTTACGTGTGTAACTGTTTAAATGGAGGAATAAGTTTTAACGTAGATGAAACACTACAGTAAGAGTGTAGTCCTTTTCTGAGCATTTCCTGTTTTGACTTCGATTTAAACTTTATGTAACACTTGAAACTAACTCGTTTTTGTTTACTATTCTGTGCTACTTTGACAAACCTAATGTTGATGTTTGATTAACCATTTAGATTACTGTTTACTAAATCATATCAAAAACTAAAACTGGTAAAGAGTGATATCACACACACCAAAACATTCGCCAACTTAATCGCACCGAATAATATTTTGGACGTTAAATGAAAACTAGAACATTGATACTTTTGATTTGTAATAATGTGCCACGTCAACTATAGCTTGAGTGGCCATTTCCCAATATTTTAATTTCATATCACTCCTTTGAGAGGCCAAACCATCTCAACTTAGTCGCATCTTCATCAGTTTTTGATTATATTTTAATTTTTTTACGGTAATTTTTGTTCTTTAGTTCATATCACTCCTTTGTGAGGCCAAACTAGTTCAACTTGGTGGCTTCTTTACCAGTTTTTGGTTTTATTTTAAAATTTTGTTTGTTTTTCGTGAATTGGACGTAGACAAAATTTCTTTTGCAACGTTGCTCAAATTTGTGACGATACATTAGCGTGTGTCTAGATAGGCACGTTGCCTTTGTAAGAACTTTGGCCGTCTTATCAGAGACGATGGCGACAATACTAACAATGGTTAAAACAATACTTTCGCACTTACGCGCCATCCCACTATACCCCCAGGCTGTAAATCACAAAAAGTATTCAGTTCGTATCGTACTACAGCCATTCGTCCAATTTCATAGCTGGAAGCCTTCCCGTTATCTCGGTATCGATGAATAATCACCCTATAGAAATTAACATGGGGATGAGCGGACTAGAATTAGCTTACTGCCGAGCTGGTTACAAATTTGCAACGTTATTGAGGGTCAGATTTCGCATTCAAAGCTGTTTAGGTGACATTCCTTCACGAGTTAATTTTTGTCGCTGGGTCATTGCTCTCCATTTTATCACCATTTAAGCTTTTGTACCGCATTATTATCTTTCCTGAAATGTGCAAGTAGCTGAAATGTGCTCAACTATGCTTCAGGATATTATACACTTACGCTACGGCGTCGCGCTACAATGGTTTACAACCTTGACAATTGAATTGTTGTGATGTTTGTTGCCTAACTTGGCACGACTCACTAGCGTGTGTCTAGACAACTGACAAACCGACGTATATAAGCAAGCACGGTGCGCCCACCAAATTGTCAAACTTCATTGTAAAAAAGTCTTTGTTCAACTCCAACACTGTTGCATGGAGGCCGCTAGCTTTGGTACGTTATGCCACACACATATGGGTCTCGTCGTGAACCATTGTTACAAAGCCATTGTCGAGAGAACTCACTGGTGGGTTCTCCCAACAATGTAGCAAAGAGAGTTTGTCGAAAGAATAGTTTCGTTGTTGTCTGAAGGGGTATTTCGGAATCAAGCTACAATGCAATGACACAAGCAAATTTCATGCTTATTCATGCTTATTTTTAATACTTTTTATACTTATGATAATATAACCAAACCAACTTATGAGTAATATTTCTTTGTTATTCCTACCTATTTTACGTTAATTATTTGAGTAGAACGAAATACCTTAACATAACACAACAAACTTATAAAATACACCATAAATCATAAATTACACCATAAATCATACCCAATAACGTAGCCATGTAACGATCAGCAAGTAAAATATGCGGAAAACTAAAACAAATCAGTTTGTGGATAGCTCTAACCCTACCCGATGAAGGTTACCTACCAGGGAAGCCTAATGCTAGCTATGCTGGCACAACCATCTGTCAAATTTTATTATTTTTAATTTATTTGTTAAATGTAGCCTTTTAGATGCATGTTTATTTGTTACTTTTACGTTAATTTATTTGCATTTGAAATACGTTAACATAATAAAATCAAAATCATAAAATACCTACGTGAACACAACACTACAACCATTCAACACCAGTTCTACTAGAACACCAAAACAAATTAGTTCGTGGATAGCTCTCACCCTACCCGATGAAGGTTGCCTCCTAGAGAATTTTAATGCTAGGCATGTTGACACAACCGTCTGTTATATTTTGATAATTTTTAATTTATTTGTTAAATATTAAGGTTTCATATACACGTTTATTTAACGAACACGTGTACACGTAATCAATAAATAAATGGGCAGTATTTATCACTGATGGAGCCCATTTGGCTCTTCGTCCTGTAATTACACGTTTATTGTCTTACCGCTTTACTGTTCATGATTCCGAAAGCACCCGTCATCGCACAACGCCGAATAACCCAGTTAGCTAACAAAGGTTCTCTTCTTTCATTTCTTGATTGTTACTCGATTCCGAAGTACCCCATCACCGTTCATACCGCGGAAACTCAACGCCGAACAGCCCCTTCAAACAATTTCTCTTAAAAAAAATTTTAAGAGAAGTCGTATGAAGGGGCTCTTCGTCGTTGAGTTTCCACGGTATGAACGATGATGGGGTATTTCGGAATCGAGTTTCAATCAATAAACACGAGCACAGAACCCTCCACCAAACAAGCAATAACAATGCTGTCTTTGTATGAACATTGTTGCACGCACAGTCGCATTGTCAAGCTTCTGAATTAAAGAACGTCAGCACGATTTGTTGTTTGTTGCAGCCACGACTCGAACAATATGTGGTTGCTATAAGCAGGATAACCAACGGCGTCTCGGGAGTTCTGGCAACAATAACTCTTGGCTGCGCCACTTGTTGATTGTTGGCAGAACTCACTTGACGCCGTTGGTTATCCTATGCGTAACAGATACCAGAGCTGAGCGTATTTCACGATGTTGATGATAAATACCTGTGCGGCGAAATAGCTTGAAAATTGTTGAAAATGGGCAGTCTTAGTGCTCTGACAAGAAATAGTTGTATTTGAATGAAGTGCATAAACTGTTTCAATGTGATAAAAGTGCGTGACGATCGTTGATTCAGCTGGCTAAAAAGATTGCACTGATTTGTAATGCTATTTTCATGTATGTTGGGAAAACCCCAACTGTGATCAAAATAATTATCACTCTTTATCGATTAACGAGTAACAATGCAAACTGACTACAGAAAATGATCGGCAACACGAACATTCTTGATGCAATGGACGCATTACTTATTATTTTTCGTTGAATGCAAATCAACAAACGCTTCTATTATTCTGAGTAAGTTCTCACCTCCGGCAAAACTAAAAATTTTGATATCTCCGTTCCCATTCAATATTTTTCGACCAAACTTGGCCAAATGGTAAATAATATGATGCGACACACAAAAATTTACAAAAGAAGTGCAGCTATCCGAAACAAAACCCACAAGGATGAAAGAATGCACCAAGTTTCAGCCAATAAAAGTAGTGATATTAGATCAAAATTGGCTGCTACGAAGTTGCTACTTTAGTTGCAAAGCTAAGCCCAACGACTATGACTTCAGACGTTAAATGAAGCACCATTGCTATTGGTTGTAACAATGATCAGTTTTTTACTTAACATTTGATCTAACAGTCAGTGGGATTAGCTTGGCAACAGTAGCAACTTGGTGGCAGCCATTTTTGTTCTGATATCACTACATTCATTGGCTGAAACTTGGTGGGTTCTTTCACGCTTGTAGGTTTTATTTCAGATTAACTAAGCAAAAAAACGGCTTCTTTGTTAGGAAAAGGACAATCCCAAGAAATTCACAATTGTGAAGGTGCACAAATAAAAAAAAAAACAGATTCGAGTTCACGCGAACGAAACGAACAACAATTTCAACTCCTATTCCAAGGAACATGGCTTATTTTTACGTATGCGTTTGTGTTTGTTGGTTTAGGTTTTAGTTCCTTTTCATGTGAGTCTATAGTTTCGTTGAAAAAGTAACAATTTAGTAATTGGCTAGTCGTTAGGTGAAGAATTAAGAAAGGTCCTCTGTCTGACTCAGTGAGGAACCCACGAAGAATGCAAAACAGCTTTATTAAAATTTTCGATGCGGTTAACCTTTGCAAATCAACAACATATAAAATTGTGACGTCATTTCCACATGGCTGGTTGACCCAGCAGTTGGTAATGAAGGTATTTTTTTTTTTATCTTTGATGTATGTAAGTATTAGAAGTAAGGGCTACTTTTGGATTTTGTTTGGGTGTGGCATATTTGTAATTATTGCTTGTTTTTAGTTTTAGTGACTTAGGTGCGAGGTGCGAAGCTTAACCACGTCGAAATTTTTATTAATTTTTATTTTTCGTGGGTGCCTCACTGAGTTGGACAGTGGACCTTTCTTAACATTTTAGTAATTAACGTAAAGATACAAACCATTAAGTGATTTACATCTATAGTTTCGTATTTTGTGTGTAATTCTTAGTACGTGAAATACACCTTTATGTTTATTTGATTGGTGATGTACATGCACAGTGTGAAAGTGTATTGCCATACGAGCTCATCGTTACTTGATGGCAGTACACTAGCGTGTATCTATCTAGATTTAGCGGGTGTCACCTCTATTCTGCATAGTTGATCTTTATTTTCAGGGAAATTCTCTTGCTCCTTTAACGTGTATTTAACGTGTGTTTTCTTCTCAGGCACCCCGTCGTTATGTTCTTGATTTATTTTGACAACTGATCGCGCCAAGTTAGGCAACAATCATCACAACAAACGTCACATCAGTTCAATTGTAGAGGTTGTAAACCATTGTAGCGCGGTGCCATAGCGTCAGTGTATTCTATCTTGAAGCATAGTTGGGGACATTTCAGGTACTTGGGGAAAAATAATAATGCGGTACAAAAGCTTAAATTGTGTTGAAATGGAGAGCAATGACCCACCTGACAAAAATTAACTCGTGTAGGAATGCCTGCTAAGCTGCTTTCAATGCAAAATCTGACCCTCAATAACGTTGTAAATGTGTTACTAGCTACTAGCTAGCTAGCTAGCTAATTCGCTCATCCCCATGTTAAATCCCATAGGGTGATTTTCATCGATACCGAGATAACGGGGAGGCTTCCAGCTGTGAAATTGTACGAATGGGTGCAGTACAATACGAACTGCATACCTTTTATGGTTTGGAGCCCGGGGGCGTATCAGGGATGGCGTGGGAGGGCGCGTAAGTACGAAAATATCGTTATAACCATTGTTAGTATTGTCAGCATCGTCTCTCATTGGACGGCCAAAGTTCGAAATGAGAACGTGGATAATGACGTACTCTCCTAGACACACACTAGTGCATCGCGATAAATCTAAACAACGTTGCAAAGAAATTGTATTCACGTCCAATTCACGAAAAATAAACCAACTGTAAAAACAAAGCAAAATAAACAAATCCAAAAACTGGTGAAGAGGCCACTAAGTTGAGAGTGGTTTGGCCCTTCAAAGGAGTGATATCAACACACCAAAACTAACTAAATATTGTAATACAAATTACAACAAAATTAAAACCAAACCAAAAACCCATAAAGAGGTGACTAAGTTAAGAATGGTTCAGCCTATAGGCAAAAGGTAGTAGCAAATTGTTGAAAACCAATTTCTTGTTGACGTAGCACTTTATACTACACATCTGCACAGTGGTGGAGTTGAGCCAATACATAATTTAAAATAAAGGAGTGATATCATATCAAAAACCCAAACTGGTAAAAGGGGCCGCCAAGTTCCGAATGGTTCGGCCCTTCAAAGGAGTGATATCAACACACCAAACATTCGCCAACTTAATCGCACCGAATAATACTTCGGACATTAAATGAAAACTTGAACATTGCTACCGAAAGTAGCAATGTTCTAGTTTTCATTTAACCTACGAACCATTAAGCGGCGCGATTACCATAGCGAATGTTTTGGTGTGTTGATATCACTCCTTTGAAGGTCCGAACCGTTCGGAATTTGGCGGCCCCTTTTACCAGTTTTGGTTTTTGATATGATTATCGTAAAACGAATGATGATGTTCTGCTTCTCACTGTTTGGTTTTTTCGCATCATTGCTGATTTCCCATTGTTTCATTAGCAGCATTTGCGTGTCTTGACATTGGAAAACAATCGACAAACACAATTTGCAAATAATTCAACTGGCGTCCCAAAGCCCGCACTGAACAACAAAATATTCATTCAGTGATGTCGGCCGCCCAATTTTGAGGCCTCAAAATTAGAGACTAAACACCTTATGGTTTAAAACTGAACGATTCAAGTAAAAACTATGATCGTTTCAATTTGGTTCTCAACGAGGAATTCACCAAGGGTTAATGGGTTTTGTAGCGAGCGTTAATCGCCCCCGGTCATCTGCCCGACGATGACCTAAGGCCCTAAGGAATTAATTAACCTTTTCTTGGCAGATAATGTTAACCTGAACAGGATGCAGCAACAATGTCACTTTCTCCGTGCCCAAGCATCGTTAACACCTTGTTCGAGTTGGAGTGTATGCCACTTTCGATGTACTTGCTGGCCACTAGAGGCTTCACTATTGCCGCTACTAATTTAAATGAGTATGTAAGGCAGCACCCCTATTGTAAGGGGCTGCCCATCATGTCACTCTAACAACGCCTCACTCATTCATTACTCACGCACTCCTAGAGCGAGGAGGTCCAAATGTAACAGTGGCAACTAGGATTTAAAAGTGACTGACCCGTAAAGACATTTATTTCATTTTTACATCAGTTAACAACCCGTAGCAACCGACGAGCAACTCGGCTACACTGAGGGACTTGCCGGGGGTTTAGCACATTAGAGTAAAAAATAAAGTAAAAATACTCGTATGCGGTCTAGAATTGCGGAGAGTTCGTCGGAGGGAATTTCACCGTCCGAAAACTTCCATGGATTCTCGCGGTAAGCTTGATCAAGCTCGAGGTATTTGGTGCACAAGGGCTGTTAAAGGATGCCGAGTCTCCTGCTCCAGAGCTTTAAAAGATGTAAACCTGTAAAGTGAACAAACGTGCTTGAAATTCTTGAAAAGGGCTTAGTATTGCAAAAGATGCATGATAAAGTAAATTGAGTTAAAATTGACAAGACGGATTGATCTAATCCGTTGCTTACATCGCATGAACGTCCGACTCATAAGACTGATACTGATAAAAAAATGACACCGAATTTTTCGGTAGATCTGTAAAGCCTTTAACGCAATCTTATTGATACAAACAGAACTGTAATAACTGAGATCTAGTGTTTCTGTCAAGACAAGAAATAATCGAGTCTTGTCTTGCCTTGTCTTGAAAAAGCAAGACAAAACAGGGTCAAGAAGTGATAGGTATCTTCAAGATCAAGCACAAGAATGACCGTGTCAGGATTGAGACAAGATCAAGAATTAAGGTCGAGACTCGACTTTTCTCGATATAATTACGTATTGTGACGTCACAAACTGTTATCCAATCGAATTTGAGAGTAGATGTGAGGGCGATTTCTTTGGATAAAAGTAAGCACGCTCGTCAACAATGGCGTCGCTACTGTAGGATACAACAGCAGTCACTGAGCCATGTAGTCGGCAGTTTTTTCGATGTTTCGAATATGTTATTGTCAGAACCGTGCTCTGTAGTGACAACTAGAGTGATCCAGTTTTCGATTTCAACATCATCGGAAGTCCAGCAGTGGTACATGATGCAAGGTAGAGAAATCATTTCGTATTTAATTTACATCCATGACGATCAAATTCCTGGCAGACCTTACGACAATACTACCGTTCCACTCGACCTTGTGCTGTAAGAAGCGCGCCGCTGCTTGTTGCTGCTAAGTAGTCCTAATAAATACGAGCTGTCGGTCGTCAAAACCAAGTCAATAGGGAGTTGTTATGACATTTTTTTTTAGCTTGCCGTGTGAGTTGTAACTGCGTTCTACCTGATCGACTTGCATTAAGGAAGAGAACATCATTTTATCTATTTAAATTGTTAATGCCTAAAACAAACTGCTGTGGTGTGTGGCGTTTTATTTATGCGTGCACAGACCACGTCAACAGACCAATGGTCAGGCCTACAAAATGTGTCTGCGTTACGTAAACTATACGAAACCTTTCTAAAGAATATCATCTGTGCGATGTCCATTTTCAGGTTCACGTATTTGAATGCGTTTTGTTCCCACCCCTACTCCCAGATAATTAAGTAGCAAAAAACTATTTTAAACCTAAACAAAAGAGGCGTTACCGCAAAAAAAATTATTGTTTAACGCACAAGTTGAATAAAAAAAACGTGACAATGAAGGAGGTTTAGTTTCAGTCCACCAAGTCACATGGAAAGTTCAATGTAGAACATTTATTTATTTTAAAAAAATGCTTCACATAAAGAATGGAGAAATGTCTGTTTTGTCCAAAAGTTATCGAACTGACACAAAAATGCTTTATTTTCGTAATGAATGTGTAGGCCTATTTTGCACCCTTTGATATAAAATCATATTCAACAAGATAAAAAAAAAAGCTGCACTGAAAAACTTAAAATAGCAAAAATTCTATGATTTACTATTTATTTGTACAACAAATATTAGTTATGTTGCACTAATTTTATTATACCTAATACATTTTTTATGGATTATGAATAATTAGTACTGCAAGGTTATTCCTTTACTGTTATAGTACAAACATTTATTGATGTAAGAATCCCTACTATTTGTTTATAATACGAATAATTTTATAATATATTAATGAAAACGTATTTACATATGAATACGAAACTAACTGGCGTACTCGTGACAGTTAAAGAGGCGAAGGCAGGAAAGCAAAAGGAGTAACGCTGTTAGAGCCCAGTGATCAATAGGTTAAAAAAATAAACAGGGTGTTCAAAAATTACCAGAGTGGGCAATGTAGTACACATATGGTGAATAATGCCATTGAAACAGATCGACATTAATGATGATACATCAGGTGGCGGTGGGAGTGATGGGCGCGGGGGTGGAAGGGGTAGACTCTGTTTTACTAACGCACGTAGGACCTATACTTTACCGCAACATAACTTTGTGCTTAAAAGAACAGTAGTGCAGTGAATCGATTATTAACTGCAAACTTAGAAAACTGAAGGAATTTTACTGCAAAAAAAAGTCGAGCAATATCAAGACTTTCAAGACAAGACAAGACAAGAACGAGAATGTGGTCACCAAGATCGAGAAAAGATCAAGATTGCAAGTCAAGGAGTCGAGACAAGATCAAGAATAGTTAGTTCTCGTCTTGTCTTGTCTCGACAGAATCACTACTGAGATCACTGTAATAGCTGGGCCAGTTATCGTAAACTTATTTTCAATATTTCGTCGCTCGGGTAGTGGTGAATGATTTCAAAATTAGTTATAATTTAAAATGTAAACAAACAAAATATTAGGTAAACCAAATAGGGTTAATTAAACGAAAAT
>JAHWFP010263124.1:0-21200 GCA_023313725.1 Lithobius niger | reverse complement strand
GCCTCCAGGATTATAATGTAGATAAAAGCCAATGCCACCGACCAAACACAGATGGCTTACGCAAATCGTGACAGCATATTTTGGATTTTCTGTCCCCTCAGTTGCTCGTCGTTGTTGGTTAGTGAATTGAAACTGTTCAGATTTCGTTCAAAACCTGGTGGTTAGAAATGCAGGTCAATAAATCGTTGGCCTCAAAATTGTCAGCGTTACACGATAAAATGTGTGTTAATCTAAAAAAAAATAGGTACTTTAAGCATGTAGTCATCTTCCATTGAGGTTGATAAAAGTCTGTTAGCATTTCTCCCCTAAAAAACAATGACAAAGGACACGTATACCGATTGATTGATTCTGAGTACGAGGCCATACACTCATACCTAAACCATAACTTAAAGGCCGGTTGCCACCAAATTAGCATTGTAGCATGTAGGCCTATCAGGTTCTGTCTTGCAGGAAGCAAAGGAATGCACAAAGCAAAACTTTTAAACATCACAAACAAGCCACGTGACTCCTTAATTATTGAGCAAAAATTTGGTACGCCCCCGTCCACCTGGAAACAAGCTGTAAAGATTAACGATATTAGTGTCACTAGATGACGCCAGGGGATTTTCTTTATATTTTTCCGTGGCGCCACCTAGTGACATCAGTATCGTTAATCTTTACAGCTTGTTTCCAGGTGCACGAGGCATACCAAATTTTTACTCAATAATTAAGGAGTCACGTGGCTCGTTTGTGATGTTTAAAAGTTTTGCTTTGTGCATTCCTTTGCTACCTGCGAGAGAGATCTCGATAGGCCTATAGATGCTGCAATGCTAATTTGGTGGCAACCGGCCTTTAATCCGATTTAAGCTTTGCAACAATATTCACGACTGTCAGTGGCATTACAGCCAAACAAATCTAATAAGTTGAAAGAAATAACTTGTTAGTTTATTTATGTGTTTCAGTTATAATCTTTAAACAACTCCAGGATGCTGAGTGAAACAGAAACATTGAAATACAAATACAAGTAAATAGGTTTGAAATATAAATCTGCTATCATACGAATGCACTTCGTGCTTAGTTTAAAAGGAGAAGTAGAACCAGCTTCGTTTAGGGAGTTGAGTCAACTCGCCGGAAATACGCAGTCAGTTATAATGAGGATATATGCGCAATGACGAGCGCCGATATGCAGTGGGAACTACAATCAAAGATGGCAGCCGACTGACACCAAGCAATCGTCCCGTTCTAATTTGAATCGAGGACCCGCGTTCATAAAGACAAACAAACGGACAACGAATTTAACAAATGTCGAACGAAATTAACCGTTCTACAAGTTAATCTACTGTGGAATTGAGACATTCTGCGAGCATACTTTTACACAGCTCGTCCTCCATCCAAAACGAAACCTAAATTTGGAGGCGGAAAATAAAAATAAAAAACACTGCAAGGTCAAAATCAAAGGTCCTGCGACTGACTGCTTTAAATAATTTGTAAGCCCTGGAACGAAGTATATTGAAATAAAAGTCAACAGTACACAATGTCAACACAGCCCGACGTTTCGAGCTGACTCCAGCTCATCATCAAGGGAATAAAAAACAATACACTTATAATTGCACAACAGACAGCCGAATGCAGGTAAAACTGCCTAAATCATTGCAACAATACGAACAATTTTTAAAAAGGAGAATTACATTTTTTTTTTAATTTAATAAAAGATGAAGAGGAGAATGACCTCTTTGGGCTGAAAGCACAAGAACTCAGAACTCAGGTCTAATAGGAAGCCATATAATCACACTACCACGTTTGTTTGCGCATTAGTGTTTGTTTTTGTTGGGTTCCAGAGGTTGATTGACCATAGTATCTCGTGAAAAATACATGTCGTTATATATATATAATTTGAAACTGATTGTTACTGCTAATCGACATTACCATTCATGTTGCCGGACGCTCACCCATTTTATTGGTACCGTGCAAAGAACAAACACGCTCGCCTTTTTTCGTTGCTACCGTGCAAAGAACGAACATGCTCCCCATTGTTCACTGATGCTGACGTTTACATACGTTTGAACTAACGTCGCCAAACTGAGTCATTCAGGAAAGCCAACAGGAATGCATGGACCTTTAAGGCCAATATTATGCCAATATTTCGGCCTTAATGAGATTCGTGTCTTTTTCAAGACATTCTACCAGCCGCCAGAATAGTTGGTTTACGCTTTCGACAAACTCATTGAGCTCATTAGTTGCCATTATCCTAAGCACCTTAAAACATTCACTTGTTTTTAAAGCCTTTGTCAAAGGCGTCTCATCTCGCTGCACTAATCTCGTAGAATATCATCTTTTGTGAGAAGGGGGGGGGGGGGCAGGGGAGGGGGTTAGATCAGAGTAGCCGTCAGCGACTTGGGACCATAAATAGCGACCGTCAACAAGCTGATATTAACGACAGAAAATGCTTCTCCCAGTTGCAATATGACTAAGGGCGTCCTTCTGTCATCTCGCCCCATTGAGTTACGATGGAGCCGGGCAGACAAGGAAACGAGACCCAGACTACATCGACTTTCTAGCGTTAGTCGATAATATCGGAATGCGCTTACGGACATCGATAACTTTCACGGGAATTGAAAATGTTATCTCCTGAAAATGGAACAGAAGGAATTGAAAGAAAGAAGGGAAGGAGATTGGCTGGAAAAAAAAAAGTGAAAAGACTTTTTCTCTTTAAAAAAACACCGGAGATCTACTGCTATATATTACATTTCTATGAAGAAGGGCCGCCTGGAAGCCCTGAAGCAACGTTCTCAAAAATGAAGAAGATGAATTTCGGCTGATTTAGTGAAGCTGGCGGAGGTAAAAACTTGAAAAATAAATATAAAGGTGATCTTGAAGTCTTTCTGTTAGTGAAGGAGAACGTTCCGTTTTGGGGGAATTTAGTGTATAATGACGAAGACTAAAGGTACATTCCTCCCAACGCCATTATTCACGATCCTCCACATCAAGTATGGCCCCAAAGGTCTATTTACTTACCGCTAGTCTTTCCCTTGCTAAAAATCCGTTTTAAAATGTGGCATCTAGGAGATTTTCTGTTGAATATTGGGAACTATATTTTTAGCATCCTGCGATTAAATGATCCTTTGCGCGCTTACAATAACCATGATGATCCATCTGTGTGTGTGCATGGACTCATTTTTAGCCGTTTGCTAATAACTACCACGAGATCAAAAATCTAAAAGACTAACGCGGTAAAAATTAAAATTATTTATGCCAATAGATGGCCGAAGAAAAATTATACGATACTAACCTAAAAAAAATTATAAAGTGCGATGTTAAAAACGAAAATCATTCCGGTTTGCGACGACACAATTTTTACGTTGATGCTGTTTCGTCTACTACGCCCAAGGCCAACTGAGATAGTGGCTGCATGCTTCGCTGCGAGGCCTTAGTTGGCCTTGTATCACTACGCAAGGTCTTGCCACACGGTGCTTTGGTAACATGCGGAGATGGCGATCTGCGCCTGGCTGTTATACGGCAGGCGGAGTGTAGCTTTAAAAAAACAAACGTGGGAGAATGCTTAGGGGCCGTCCACATATTACGTCACAGTCTGGGGGATGTGTGGGTGGCTGATTTATTATGACTATTGTGACACAGGGGATGGGGATAGATTTCCAAAGTGTGGTATCACATATTGGCGTTCACATCACCCTAGTTTTTTGCCGTTTTAATAAGGAAAACAACAGTCCAGGTGCACTTCCATTGTACACACAGACAAACTCCATGATTTAAACCCATGAACTCAATGACATTTGAAAAAAAAAAGTAATGGAAGTATAAGCAAATAAGAAACACGCAGTACAAATTATTAAAGCATTAAGCAAATGTAAAGTACTTTGAAATATTACATGTGGGGGGGGGGGAGATGATTATAGAAATGTGGCGTAATTATTGCAGGGTTATTTTAAATTCTGCGAAATTTCTGACAAAGGGGTGGAAGGGTAATCCATTTATAATAATAAAATAGTTTATACCACACGTATATGGTGGTTGGTAGACGGAAGGGGTGTGAGCCACTAATACCGCACCGAATTTCACACCCAAAAAAAAAGGGAGGGGGGGGGAAAGCGCACAAGAGTTGGATGGAATTTCGCCATACTCAAAGTCCTCTTTTGAGAAACGAGCTAGCGGCTCTTTTAAGAGCATAGGTCGAATCCCGACTCCGTCTCCATGCAAACAGTTGAAGAACTCGGGGCATTCCATATTGGATTACCCGGACGGAGAAAAAAAATTGTCTACAATTAAGGTTGGCACCTTGTACAGCCAACATCCAAGAATGCCCACGTGTACCATGGAGATTTGATGCCCCGTCCAAAAAAGGGAGGTCAACTCAAATAAGACCACGCAGAATTTTGTAAGTTAAAATTAAATCGAACCCGCTCAATCTTCTAAGTTCGAGTAGTTCAAGTCCAGTTCTCTCAAGACATAAAGTATAACTTAAGTCGCGAAAACCGGGGAGTCGCTTGGTAAAGCAGCACTGAACCAGTTCAATGCTATCAAAAGAAAAGGCGACCGAACTGGAGTAGCATGTTCTAACAAGGGAGCGAACGAAAACTTTGAAAGCCCATACTTTTGTAGCAACATCCTCAGATGTAAAACATCTATTTACAACAGCAAGACAGTGAAGTGATGGCTTTAGATCCGGAGTAAACCAGATGCCAAAGTCCTTAACCTCGTCAACAAAAGACACAAGAACATTATCTAGTATTAACGAAAATTTGGATTACCATTTCCAACCAAAAAAGAATGACATTTCTGACTGAAGAGAGGTAGCTGCCAGAGAACAGACCACGACACTATACTTCCTCAACCTCCTTTTCGAGTTCAGGTGAGGCAAACTCGTTTGTGTTTGTGCCACCGATTTGAATGTAAACTTGTGACCAAAAGTGGTTAAATTTTCAAAATGAAGATCGATTAAGCAAATGACAAACAAGAGTGGACCTAGTACCGACCCCTGCGGAACCCCACACGGAACCGAAATGCTCTTAGACCGTGTGTCCTCCACAATAATTCCTTGCTGAGATCGATTACTTAAAAAGCCGACATCTACACCGCAAGCTTACCGTCGATTCCACATCCCCAAATCTTTCGAAGAAGTTTACGGTGGATTACAGACTCAAAGGCCTTTTTAAAGTCAAAACAGATGGTTTCACAACGACCGCCCACATCGCGTGTTTCCGTCCAGAAATCAAGGACAGAAAGTAACTGGTGAGTAGATGACCTACCTGGAAGAAAACCAAATTGGTCTAACTTAATTATTGAATAAGTTTCAAGGAAGCAAAGGAATGCAAAATAACTGCACACTTGTCACTGGTTTACGTACTTATTCGAGGTAACTCGAGCACACGCTTGAAAAGAGGAAAAAAGATGGAGAAGTCGTTAGAAACAGAACTGTAGTGTTGTGTTAAGAAAACTAATCGGTCGTTTTCCGAATTATCTGGCCATTGGGGACCCCTTGGAACTCTCTACCCATCCAATACCATTCTTCTACGCTACTGATCATCTTATAATTTCTGTACTGATATTAACAACTCACGTCGTAATAACTTTCATCAGTAGGTCACGTTACAGCGCAGCACGTGTTGTTATACAACTCACCCTCTTCCTTCACAACATCGTATGGTGGGGCTGATAGCCTTGTATGCGTCCCCTTAATGGTAATTGGTGTACAAGGAAGTGCTATTTCTAAATACGTACATTTTTATTAGTGTGATATCAGACATAAAATGGTACTACAGCGAATCGAGATATTTTATACAGAAAGGCTTCTCACATATACCCCCCCGCATACACATTTTGGCACCGTTACATCGAATTATATATTCGAAATTACTGAAATCTCTATCATCACGTAGTTTGCTCTTAAAGGTAAATGTGAGTACATCACATTGCACTAGATAATGGAATTTCCCCAATTCGGACCAAGCGAGGATATAAGGCACCTGAACCCCAGAGCACGGGTAGCTGAAAGCACTGGGAGGTCAGATTCGATAGGAGTCCTGGTCCCAGCTGTACAACCATCTCTGCCTTCATACAGACCCGGGTTCGATCCTGGCGATGAGAAGTGTATATTTACGGGTTTTCCCGGTTATTTCCCGCCCGTTGCACGAGGGTTTCCTCCAGGTACTCCGGTTTTCACCCTCATGCAGCAAAAAACAACTGTCATAATGGTGGTACCTCTTTCACTTAACATCTGCTTCTTGGGTATTTGAGTGGGTGGGTGCCCCATGCATCTTCTCTTTCTATTTCTATTTGTAAATGTCACACACAACTTATACAGGACGACATGATGGCTATATTCATAACAGTTTACGTTCTTCATTTCAAAAAAAAAAAAACAACAAAAAACGAATATACAGTCAGTTGCTCCAGAGATGTCCATCCCTCAAACAGTGCCTACACTTATGATGTGTAACTTACAAAATAGTGAATAAGCCCCAAAGTAAATGCCGCTGTCGAAAACGTACTGGCAGAACTCTGCTGGAATTAGTATAACGACTGACAAACTTTCGATCCTTGCCTACCCATACATAGTGGGGAGTTCCGGGTGGGGAAACGCGGTCTTCCTACACAGAATCTGAGGCGTTTTTTTTTTTTTTTTTTTAGAAATTCTGACTGCTGAGGCTTTTTAAACCTCTAAACAAGTAAACATGTTGTCTACATTTATAAAATAGGGAGAAACCCCAGAAGCAATGTCTTTGTAGAATGTCCACTAGTAGGATTTGGACAACAATTTGGACTAACAAAAGCAAAAAGACATTGTAAACACGTACGGAATAGGGGTTTGGGAAGGGACGTGCTAACCAGACTTCCGGCCTTTGGTTTCAAAGGTCGTGGGTTCGATTCCCCACTCATGCAGTCTGACATTTAAGTTCAAAAGGCAACGTAAATAGGTTTGCATCCGTATTTATTTAACACTTATCGAGCCCAATTGGTTTTCTGTCCCGTTTATAACCCAATTGAACCCAGAAGCTGAGGTATTTTTAGAAATTTTTGACTGCAGATAGTCATTTTTAGACTTCAGTTGTTATGATGTGCCTAATAAAATAGTTTGTTCAAACTACAGCACAAGCGGTTGCTGAACTATATTGACGTAACCCTTACCCATTCGACAGAGCTAAAAGAATCCCCACCCCTCCCCCTTCCTCAGAGGGCTCGAAAAATCCAGGCCTCCCCTCCTCTTTCTCCAGAGAAAAATTATGACTGGCCTCTTAGCAATATTGTGTTTTCCTGCTCAGATTTTTTTTTTGAAAAAAAATCGTGGTACTTATAGACTAACCAGCCTACTCAGAAAAGTTTTGTTTCTTGCTCAAAAGAAAAGAATCATGGAAAGTGCGTTAACAACATTCTGGTTTCATGCACAACCTAACATTTTTGCCCCTCCATTAAAATGCTCTACTGCAATTTTAATGGCAATACACGGGGGTGTTGTGAGTCACCGGGACTATTACCATCGTCTTTAAGTCATAAGCACTCATACACTAAGAACGTCACGCGGTGAAATATTTTCACATAAAAAAAAACAAATAAAACAAACAAAAAGGAAAAAAAAAGAAAGCTTTCCTCGCACAATGAGTGCTGGACGCGAAATACGAGGGCGTTCGTTAATTGGGTCTTAAAACTGGGACTCGAGCCATGAAACCTTGTCTTATATCAACGGACAACGAACCCATTCTCCTTCCTCAAAGCTCTACGACCGCCTTACGAAAATTGCGCCAAAAACTAACAGGAAAAAAAAAAAGATGCCAGAAAAAAAAACATGGTTCAAATGGTACACAAGGCTTTTTTATAAAGTTTCTGGCACCATCGGTAAAAAGCTGATATGATAAAGCATGCCGTCAACGCTTTTCTACTTAGAAAATGTGTAGCTGCGAGAATTGGGGCGTCAGATTCGATAGCCGTCTTAGTCCCGCTTGTATAATAGTGTTGGGTGGTAAACCGGTTATCACGGTGTACCGCGGTACCAAAACGTAACGGTACCAAATACCGTGCAATGTTAAAATACCGGTATTGTTTTAATATGAAAAAAGGCGCTGGTGTGTTGGGTGCTGGACTACTGGTTAGATTTAGGATAGGTTACGTTAGGTTAGACATGAGTGTATGGTTTCACAGGCCGTGTAGTACTCAAATAAACAAACAAACAAAGGCGCTAAAATTATAACAATAGTTGATTTAGTCCTTGTGTTGAAGGGCTCAAAGCAGTGCAACAACCAGCTAGAGATCAACAATGATAAAATTGGACTTCTAAACAATGCACACAAAGTGGAGCCAAATTTGTATAAATTTGATGGTACAACCAACGTTTGTTTATATTTGCATTTCTACTTGGATAGCATGTTAACTACGAATTTCTAGAAGATGGTTTTTTTTTTATCAAATATGTCGTGAAACATGCATTAAGTTTAAATAGGGGGGGGGGAATCAATAATTATTTTTCCATTAAAACTAATCAACAATACACATTTTTCAATAAAATTAGTTATTTAAAAATCGGGTGTTGGCACCACAGCACTGTAATACTAGATACAGCCTTATTCATAAGTACCGGAGAAAACCGAGGTATTAAGCTTGGTACCGGTACCGGCACCGGCTTCTACCAGAGATGGAACTGACCCAAGGCTTGGCTTGGCTCAGTGGGTCATATTTTTATCGTGGGTCAAGACCGTTCACCCACCGGTTGAGTTAGGCATATCCTTTTAAAGCTAAGAAGTGAACTTCCCGTAATAGAAACCAAAGCACGAAAAACAATTACAGACGCATTATGTTAAACTAGCTTAACACTATTCGGCACACGATTTATCGTTTTTTGGGTTTAAATTAACGAACTGCAGAGCACATTTTTTGCTGTGTTATTTAATAAATGCTTCTTAAAAAAATTAGAACTGTTTGAAATGACATTACATTCATTAGCATACTGGAATATTTTTTCATACTGGTGGATGGTTCACGGACAGCGGGTCACATTTTATTCTTTATCGGGTGGGTCCAGTGGGTCAGGGTTTGAATGGGTCATGAGTAGGAAAATACACCCAATTCCATCTCTTGGTGCTACAGACCCCGGTTCAATCCCAGTGAAGGGAAATGTATGTGTACAGGTTTTTCTCCAGTTGTTATCCGTCCATAGCGCGAGAGTTTCCTCCAGGTACTCCGGTTTCCTCCCTTATGCAGGCTGACTACTTTCAATATTATGATTGTAATAATTGAGCGAGATATCATCTTCATCTCACAGAAACAGCAAAGATTGACTTCTATTCCTTGAAATTGTGATTTTAAAGTTGTGAAACGTTCAATAAACTTTTTTTTTGTAATTCCGTTATTTTTAGCAAATTTGTGTTTGTTTTTGTGGGCTCTGTGTATATTATAAATATTAAAAGTTCCCAAGTACTCTGCGAATCAGACAGGCCTGGCGTAGTTGGGCAGGCACTGAAATGGACACCGCTATTCTGCAACGTATAGTTTATAAATTAGTAACACTTATAACAACCACAGCACTAACTGGTAAATCCGTCACGGACAGCATGTACTTTGTAATTGGTTTGTCAACTACACTTCTCCCTAATGGTTACCAATAATGATACGAGATGGCGCTCACGTTCCTTTGTCAGGCGCGAGCAATTAGACGATCGCCCGTACATCATCCATTTTGATTGGCCGAAGCAGATGACGTAGGAAGACAACAGCCAATCGCAGCTTAGTGTCGCTATTAATCCGCGCTCGCCTTACGGTGTTAATAATGCAGCTGTTGAACCGGAAGAGACATGTTTGCCAAACTTGAACCATTCGTCGAAACGAACCAGCGCCAACACGCCCTCAATCAAATATCTGTGAACACTAGACTCTTATCGATTCACACGAAGTGAGACTTTTGTTTACCCTGTACACCGCCATCTTTTTTTTTTTTTTATTATTATTCAGACTGAACAAACGAGGTTTCCTCTCGATGAAACCCGCTCTCAACCGTGAGTTTTCGGCCATACGATGTCGTCCCCTTATCACCTCTCGACATGCACTTAAAACTGCTCCCGCCAATGGAAGCGATCAATCAGGACAGAAGGCGATTCGTTGGCGGCGACCATTTTCTGCTTCGTTCTGCTCGGCCGGTTTCCTTTTCACTGAAGTTGCTGTTCCGGAACATGCTGGCCGAGCACCTTTATTGCTGCACTCAGCTCTTAACGGCTAACAAGGCACCCATTGTCGAGCATTTGCCAAACAACACCTCCTGCTTATGGCACCAAAAGGGTTGCATGTTGTCCCTTCCGGCTTCCATATCTCCGTTACCGTCTAAATGCTTGTACTGGAATCGGGAAAATTGAAATTCCGCCGTCACGGGGACTTGGAATCGCATCGCATTTTCAGGGAACGAAAATTTATTGCAAATATTTGTAATCTGTTTTGCGTACAGTAAACTCGAAAAGTTGTCTGCGAGGTACCGAATAAATATAGGGTGATTCATTAAGTACTGAAAAATAGGCCTATGAAATGCAGGCCCATAAAATGTAGGCCGATATAATAGACCTAATAAAATAATGTTCACGCGATTACTCCCAAGTTTTGTACAGTGCACCTTAGGTTATTGTACCAGTGGAAAAGCCCGTCATAAATGAACGGGGTAGTAGTTCCTCCCCCCCCCCCGGAAATAAAATGTGCTCACCAGGTACTGCAAGCATAGTGGGCCCATCTAATATCCTGCCTCATTAACTTTGTGCAACGTTTTATTGTGAAACCAGGATTTGAACCCAGTAACCGAAAAGGTTTGAAATTCGTTGACTCAGGGTTTGAACACATAACTAAAACGGTTTAAAATGCATTGACATTTTCAACCATAGTGCAGCTGTAGAAGTGCAATGTAGCTTGCTTAAGCTAGCCTAATAAACAACGTAACTGCCAGACTGAACGCCGACATTGCTCGGATGTCGGAAATAAACATTAGATATTTCTTGGTCCGGAATGAAAGTAAGCCACATCCACCTTAATTCAACACTACATTTTCGAAGTGTCCACCTTCTGCTGCAATGCAATGGCGAAGTCAGGTGTAATGTTTGACAGATCTCAACAATACATTGCCTTAGCCCCTGAACGGTCCCCGGGTGACGTGCTGTGCCTAACCTGTTCCTCAGACAGCCCCATCGGAAGAGGTCAGAAGGAATTAGATCAGGACTTCTGGGTGACCATTCTACTGCTCCGTCCCTCCCAATCCACCTGCCACCAAAGGTCTGATTCAACCACTCCCGTAAATTGCGTCCAAAGTAGGGAGGAGCCCCATCGTGCTGAAACCATACGGTATTAAGATGGGCAAATGGCACTTCCTCCTCGATGGATGGCCGAATCTTGTCTTGGAGCAGATTTAAATGCCGTTCAGCATTTAGTTATCCATCAATGAAGAATGGTCTTATCAACCGTAAACCCACAATTACCCGTACCAAATATTCGTGCTGGGTTTTTGTTGGTGGTGTCCCTCAATTGTGTAATGTGGGTTTGTGATGCTGTATTCGTGTGTGTTCTATTTGTTATAGGTAATAAGAGTAATAAAATATGGGCCTCGTCAGTCATTGCCAGACGGCGTAAAAATGTGGCATCACCATCAATGGTTTCAACAGCCCATTGTGAGAATTGTAGTCTTCTGTTATAGTCCTCCTCATCAAGGTGTTGTGGAGTGGCGGGTTTGTATCCATGGTACCCCTGTTCCTTAAGGATTTTATGGATGGCTGTTTGATTGGTATTAAGATGCTGGGCAAGGTCTCGTTGTGATGTTCGAGGGATTGCTTCGACAGACTCAATTACGGCAAGCGTATTTTCTTCATCTGTAGCCGAACGTGGACGACCACATGCTTTCCAGTCGTCTGCCACATACCCTGTTGTCTTAAATTTCCGCAACAAATTGTTGACATGGCCTATCTGTCTGGATGGCGGGTGTGAAATTGGTCAATAACTGCTGCAATGGTTTGGAAGTTGGCTCCTCATGCCACAAAGCAGGACTAGTTCAATCCTCTCCTCAATAGTGTATACTTCGGGGGCATGTCTCACAGGCCTACACGTTCCAACCTAACGTTTAACTTCTTCGTTTCAAAGAAGGTGGCTACGACGGAATTGTAATACTACACGTTTTACCTGACAACACGCAGTTTGCTACAACACAATTACAAAACGTCCCCGTCAAGTGCAAGTTGAGATCCGTACAAGTAATTCAAAGGATGCAGCAAGCCTTTATTAGATTAAACAAAGGCTTTTGTTTCATGTGCTAATAAAATTAGGCACCCCTAGTATAGGCCTTCATTTTATAGACCTACATTTTATAGGCCTACATTCATAAGCCTATTTTCAGTACTTCATATGAATCACCCTGTATATATGATAAAAAGGGGGAAAAAATGTAGGAACAAGTTGGCCATCAAAACGAAGCGATGTATCTTTTTGAAATCACTTACGCCTAGAATCTGCTGTCACGAATACATATAGCAACACTGACGTGACGGGGCGCTTAAGTGGTCTGTTAACCTACAAGCACGAGAGAGAATATAACTCTCGTCACATTAGGATGAGCAGTCTCTGCTTTGTGGTGAAGCCTAACCACGTGAGAGGCGAATGCCGTGGTCCTTTAAGTGTGGTAGCTCGTATACGGCTGGTAGACCTCAACACACATTACGCCGGTGCTTTTGGCTGGTGGCATGTGTGTAAGCTTGGGCGATATTAGGCTACAATAAATCGGTATGTATGGGTCGTGTTTTTGCCAATATTGCTATCATCATCAGCGTTCCTTAACAAAACGTTCGTCTGAACGATAATACTTCGTCTGAACGATAATATGACAAGTATCGTTCAAGAGTCAATAATCTCTTCCTCATAAACGCATTGGACAATCTGCCAAAACTGTTGAGATGTGACGCGCTGTGTGACAGCAGTTGACTACACGGCGAGTGTTTTTTTACTGGCAAAGTGGCGACTACTACTGGGCTAACATTCCAGAGGGATGAAAAGGAACTACTTAGACGAGGAACCTGAATACATGGATACCAGGTATGGTGATAAAGCAGTATGCACGTAGTTCATCATCGGGTCATTTGGTACATTTAAATTATTTCTGCTCAACACGCGTTGCAGGGGTGCTTGACGTTCAGGTGGAATTGTGCTCTGGTGCTCGTGCAAATTTAATCCTCTTGACGAGTGAAGAAAATCCTGTGCCACTTGTCAGGCCGAAGAGAAGTAAGAGTGATTACCCTGGACGAAACTGAGCGCTCTCTCCCGTTCCCTGGCGGATTTTCTGAAAGACCATTACCGAAAGTTGGGCTCACGGGCAGAATCCACGATGTACGTGCCGTTAAGTGACGTCAACGCCTGGATTGTGTCGAGAGGAACCAGCTTGAGTTGGGGAAAATGGTAATAAAATTTTAAAAAGCGGAAGACCGGACGAATGCTAAAGATGATTCCGATGAATTACGTGCGCGTATTATGCTGTCCATTTTTTTTAAAACAGTGATAATAGAAAAAATATAACTGAACACGTTGCATAGAATGTGTTAGAATAAAAGTAATTTTAAGAAGCCGAAAACCGCATATCAAACAATTAGCTCGATGTTCCCAGACTTTTCAAACTTATATATCGCAGACGCCTATGGGCGCATCGAAGACGAGATATTGGGAGGCTGGGCGCAGTTGCTAGGCCAGATATTTCCGACTGGATTCCAATCTCGTCAGAAACTTTAAGACTTTCTTTGGTATTTCTTTCCTTTTACCGCATTTTTCGGCGGTTCGGTCCCGTTACCTGTTATTTTAGACTGAGGCCCAGTATTCCAACTAGATGGTGAGGGGGATTCTTGGTAATTTGCTTCCAACTCATTATAGTTACAAATGGATTGTCCTGATCAAAACAAATATGTACGTACTAATTGAAACGAAGAGACATGGTGTAACGTTTGACGTGGAATTCAATTGAACTTTACGTGACGAACTACTGCAGACATTAAATTTCTGTTGGTTACGAGCTTGTTGTGATTTGACAAGGGAGTCGGACGAAAGTTTAACTGGAAAATCGTCTAATTGCCTAGTATTTGCCTAAAAAAAAATCTGGAAAATCATCGAAACGGGATATTGTATAACAGATAAGCGCATAATGGATAAACGTCTAAGTGGACAATAATATGTACAGACGAGTCCGATTATGTTGAATTTTGAGTTTGTAGTCACGGGTTCTTGGGACGCGCCGTAAGTTAAAGATATTAGACACTTCCATATCGGTTTTTCCGTGAATAATGGAATACGCCACGGCTTTTTATCGCCGTATTGTCCAAAGTTGGCATTTCGCTAACCAACTACTGAAAAGCTCAATGATAAAGAATAATAACAACTTACCAAATGCTTGAGACGTATGAGTTGAGCTACTCGGCATTCAGACGAATCCACTTGTCCCCAAGTGCCACCGTAGAAGCACATCCGGTAGGCCGTACCCATGTAGCCGAGAGAGCAACGGCGGGCGGCTATCACCCCTCCACTCGTCTCGTTCCACCAGATGGACTCGCTCGACTCCGAGGGACAGCGGTGCCGAAAATCCTCGTAGAAATAGGGATCTGGTTCTTCGGGAGGAAGGGGTCCCATCGCCACCGGGAAAGGGTCGAGGGATGAAGGAGTAGAAATTGGGGAAGGGGAGGATCTGGGAGTAGTCGAAGGAAGGGACGTCGATTCAGCAGGTGTTGATGTTGTTGGAGGAGGAGAGGGGGTGTAGGTGGGAGTACCTGGGGTGTGAAGGATTGAGCGTGTCGTAGTTGTGGACGTATGAAAAGGGGGCGAAGTAGTCGGGGAAGGGGTGGATGTGGAGGTCGAAGAGGAAAAGGAGGAGGAGGATGAGGAGAGATTCTGGCTGGAGGTGGAGAGAGGGGTGAAAGGGGTGGCGGTGGTGTTAGGGAAGGGCGTTGAAGTGGAAATGGAGGAGGAAGTCCATTCTAGAGATGTGACGTTGGGGACAGACGAAGTGGGTGTGGGCGTCGGCGTTGTCGAAGGAAGGGAAAGGGTGACGGATTCTGCGAGCAGGACTGGAAATACAAAAAAAAAAAAAAGAAAACAATACGTTAGTTGTGTGGAAATATCAACACATGCAAATCGATTTACGTTACTTTTTGGACTTATATGTCAGAATGCCCGAACGGGAATTGAAACCACGACCTTTGAGACCCATGGCAGTCCTACCGCTCAGCCATACTGACACGGCCTTAAAAGGAAACGTCCATAGGCCGCATTTAACACGCACACGTATACATGTAAACAAACACTTCCCAATCTGTACTGGAAGGGGGGGGGGGGGGGAGCTTGTTTGCACGCCACACACCAAGTGAACAGCCTTTTGAACTTAAACGTTAGAATGGCAGTGTCAATATGAGTGAGCGGTAGGATTTCGGCTGTTGGTCTCAAAGGTCGTGGGTCCAATTTCCGCTCAAGAATTCCGACATTTAAGTACAAAAGGCAACTTAAATAGGTTTGCATCACTTTTTCACTCAATCACTTTTTGAGCCCGTTTGGCTTTCCGTCCTGTTTATAATGGATATATCAAGGCATTGCATAAATATAAAAAATATCAGATATTTTGATGTAATTTGCTAGGGGAGATGTAATATTTCTTCCCTCCTATTTTGCTAGGGGAGAAAATGAGCAGCTGTTGCAGCAGAAGCGCAATGAGCATAACAATGTAAATATGATGACAATGGGCTCGAAACAACTGACCACAATACGATAGAAAAAAGTATTTATTTCGTAGATGCAGGCTTTTAGAGCCGAGTTGAACTGAATTGAGTTGAGTAACAATCACTGCATCGTTGTTGCGGGTTTGAGTGATTTGATGACCAGAAGTGGTTAGCGCTTGCTAAAACACTTTGAACCCTTTGATTTGATATACTTAAGGCGCATGACCCTTAATTTTATTTCGTATTTTGTGGGATACGTACAACAGACATGGAAAAAAACTAAGTCCCAACGTGCATCGCCAGCTTTGTGAAAGGTCCCCGGGGATCCTGAGCAAGGCAGGCAAGAACAGCCGAGTGGTTAGCGTCCTCGTGTCCTAACCAACAGAACGACGGTTCGAATTGTGTGACGTCTTAAATAAAAAAAAAAAAAAACAATAAAAAAAAACAATAGACAAATTAAGGGTTAACCTAAAGAGAGTATCAGACCCAAGGAGGGGGAGAGTAGACGCCGACTACGACAATCAGCTGGAAAAATCCAAGGGGGAAACCCAGGATCTTTGACATGCCACAATCGACATGATAACAATACACAAAGAAGCACTATTGAGAGTTAACATTAAAGAAAGCCAGCTAAGGGCACAAAAATTCAACAGACGACGTTTCGGTGATAAAGACCACCCCATTATCAAGTGCATAAAAATAAGCAGTCAAACATCGTTACAAATAATGGCACAAAATTCGTCATGCCAACGCAAAGCGAATTAAAAGCAGGGACGGTGGCGTTCAAAAAATTGTGATGAACTTCCCTGACTTTCCCAGGTTTTCCAGACCAACCCAAGTATTTTCCTCTGATTTTTTTCGGTTGAAAGAAGGTTCAGTACTAAAAAAAAAAATAACCTTTCAAAAAAGGGAAATAGTCGAACATTATTATGGAGTCCTTTACAACTGTAAGGTTATCTCTGGACGGAGAGATGGATAATTTTGCTAGGAAATATGTCGCAACTTTTACACGCCACAGTCGACATGAGCACGAGTGCGTTTCCAGGGTCCTTTTTTTCCGGAATGCAAACGGGTGGATGAAGGTTTTAGAATAAAAAAATGAAGTACTTATTAATGATTCTTTATACAGGAAAAGCCTTTACGGAAAATGCAAAAATTCCATAACTTTCAGTGCAAGATTAACAAATTCCCCGATTTTCCCCCGAAATTTCCTGTTTTTCCAGGTAGAACGTCACCCTAAAAAGGCAAGGACACATTAGAAATAAAAAAAAAAAGAATGAACTCGAGATTTACTGACAAAACTGAAAATCGTGGGAGACCACACATCGTCCTACAAGAGCAGGAGCGAAGTGAAGCCGAGTTAAAAATGTCTTCCCTATGTGCAACACTCAGTAGGCTACCAGGAGTGATAAATGCCGCATACCCACAATCGGTATAAGTGGAGTCAGAAGCGGAAGGGGGGGGGGGATGATTTACTCTAGTTTGTATTCCGAAAGGCCTAACTTGCGTATGACAGAAACGTATTCTTTAAAGGTACATGCATCCATGTTAGCTTTCCTGTACGACTCAGTTTTGCGACATTAGTTCAAACGTATGTAAATGTTGCCGACACATTCATTTTCTTGTTTTTTATTTCGTGCGAGATGATTTTGCGACATTAAAGCTTGTGGCACACTGCTCCGTTCCGTTCCGACGACGAAGTGAGCCTCAAGGGCCATCGTAGTTAGTGACTGACTGCAGCGGATGACCCAGCACACATTGCTTCCGTCGCTAACTACGGTACGGAACGGAGCAGTGTGCCAGAAGCTTTCTCTAACCTGTGTAAATGTTGTTGCAAACGCTAGTCTCAACGGATCGCACGACATACCGGAAGGATTTATGTCCCTTTAATATACACTTATTTTCCCGCAAGATGTGGTTGTGCCCTGCATGGTGGGCAATGGGATAAAATACGTAATTGAAGATTCGAGGTTCAGTCTGGCTCTAGTTAGCTTCTCAGTGAATAGCACCCCAATATTATCAAAATCAGGATCGTACCCTGTCTTTATCTGATTTGGAGATTCCCCGACGACATTTATGGTCACTCACAATGCTGTAGCTTACTTGAACACATTTTATTCATCTGCTTAACCCTTGATTTTATTCATATTTTGATATAACTTCAATATCTATGGAGCAGCTGACTGATGTCGCAGCTGGCCGTTTCGCTTTTCATCAAGAGAAAACCCCTTTCACAGCTGCACACAGGAACGCCCTCTTCAAAGGGGAAATTCGAGAATGTTTAATAAAAATTAAAAACATGCTTTGAAGTGTGTTAAGATCACGTGAAAAGTTTCAATGAAATAAAACTTATTTAAAATAGTCACTTGAAACTTTTCATTGTCACAACACTATCACGAACGGAGGTGTGCGGATTGAGCGAGCAGAGCGGGTGATTTCCACGCATAGTACACCTTTTCAACGGAAAACAAACCCTTGCATAAGTGAATTGCAGACATTCTAAGAATGTGGTGAATGAATTAGTAACGGCTGAAATTATGTTCCGTCCTAATAATCAGTAGACGGATTTCAGTTGCTTTAGTGATTGTACAAATCACATGAAGCATGTATCGATATCAACGGAGTGAGCGAAACGTATGATACGGCTATTGTCCATCTTATGGCGGGTTTTTAACACCACAGTTACAAGAAAATCTTTTACCGGACCGGAAAATAAGTTAAAGCGCATTCAAAAGTAGGAGTGAACAACAGAGCAAGCAAAGTTAGGATTACGGAATAGCAGTGCACACTTGTGTTAACTCTTTCTTTTGACTGCACTTGATTTTATTTTCCGGCCCGGAAAAAAAATCTTGTCTGATCGTATTGCTGGTACGTGGCTTGCACCACCAACGCACTCAAGACGGTGACCGTAAAGGCCTCTCCAGACAGAAGAAAATTTCGTGCGAAGCTATGCGCGACTACGTGCCTACAAGATCAAAATTGTCGCAATCGTATGGTTGGTGTTGCGTTAAGGACCAATATTGAAGTCTTTTTTACACCATACTGCGACTCCGTGCAGCCGCGAGCAGCCAGTCTGGTTAGGGCTTAAGGAGCACACCAGGGACAGTTGATCAACAATTCAGGGACCCCCCCCCCCCAAAAAAAAATATTTAAATAAAATTAAAAATAAACACCAACTACAAAGAATAGGTGGAGTACCAGAAAGTTTGCTTGTGAGGAGCAAAAAAAAAGCTAAGGGGTCTTAGAAGGGAGAGGGGGTGCTTTAAGTCTCTTAGGACCCAGCAATTAGCTTTTAGCAATTTTAGGATTTTCGAAACGTTACAGGAGCTAGTTTTTAGAATTTTTCAGAGGTAGTGATTACCTTATCTACTTTTATCAAATTTTACTTTCGACTTCGGTTCTCGAGGGGGGGGGGGGGCGGGCTCTTCCCCGCCCCGCACCACTGCAAAGAATCCAAACATACAAACTTCACTATGGGACATCACATGAATGACAGTGTGGGCCTATAGGATCGGACCAAGACGCTGAGGCTATACGCAGCACACGAAGAATTCTTAGCTTCTTCCATTATTTTTTTGATGGTGGGTGGGAGCGTGGCCCCCCAGAAGCAGGTTGGCCGTTCCTGGTTCAAGAAGAGCGTGCTGGACATTTTTTTTCTCTGTTCGTATGGTCCCAGTGTGGAAAGGCCTACGTTCCTAGACAGTGTAGGGGTTTTTAGTACATATGAGAGCCGCCCCAATGCCAACCCCACAGTTAAGGGACTAGCTCGAAAATGTGCCGTGGTGGTAGTCAAGGGGTTGCATGCAGGAATTCCAAATTAACCTTAACAGATGGAACAAGGCTGGTAGTCGTGGTTCAGTTTTGGTGTTGGTTTAATGTAATGAGCGATCGTGTGCTCTGGCTCGCCTGAAGTTCTAGGGCGACACCCTTGGCGTAGGGCCTTAAATGGAATGTCAACGGCATTAGGCTTACTTGTGAAAATTTGGATTAGTTAGTTTCGGGAAAATTTAGTTTAGTTAGTGACTGCTAAACTAAGTAGCTACGGGGTTGCAGTGCTGAACTTGCAACAGGGTTGGTCTGGTTTTAATTTAAGTTCGGGGATTGGGGAAATTAGGAAAAATTCTAATTATAGGGCCGAAATTACCTTTGGATGCGGGGAGTTGGAGAGTTGGTGGCGAATGGAATTTTAGGTTAATACCTAATTGTTGGGAGCACCCGGCGGAAGAACAAGCGAGCTCGAGCATTACAATTGATGTCAAGCATTATGTACAGACAAATCATAGCTATATGTATTGTTACAACAATTGATCAAATAGGATTATTTCAACTAACAATGAGTATTAATTTTGGAGGACAACGGCACATTACGATTTGACGTCATGTGGACTTCGGGCTTGGCAGATTTCACAAATGACGTCATCAGCGTAACCTTTCTGGGGTGGTACAATTCCAACGTATTCCGAAATTCAACTCGCAACAACAGTATATGCATGGACACTGACTGAATCGGGCTTTCGACGCTTGTTGATGACTCAGTACCTCCACAAATTTCTTAAGAGAAACTTTTAGGTCTTTGGTGGCTTTTTAGTTTCCCCTTGTTTTTTTCTTTTTAAATTAGTATCCTCTTTACACCCTTGCATTTTGCCAGCTTTCTTAGACGTAAATTGGTGCGGTGTCAGTGCCTCACACCCCTTCCGGTAAACCTTCCACATAAATGTGGTAAACTATTTATTTATTTATTAACCACAGTAGTTACGCCACTGACTCAAGTTATTGGAATGAGCGTCCATGTCATGAGCTAAAATTTTGTTTTCGAACTCGTACAAAAAAAAAAAAAATCATAAATTAATGAATCATGTTTTTTTTATCAAGGCGAGCCAATCTACTTATTTCTGCAGCGATGGGCTCCACAGAAAAATGGTTTGAAAGCATATTGCTTTGCTGTTTACCATGTGTTTGTTTTTCCTGTCGTTACTGGTACACGACAGGCGCGGTCAAAAGAAATTTGTTTACTGCTCACAGCTTCGAAAAACAATCTCGAGAAACTCATTACTGGGGGGCTTTAGAGCCGTCTTGAAAAGGCAATTTTGAAACTTTGCGGCTAACTAAAAGCAATGCCTTTCAAAAAAGCTCCAATCTTGTACCAGGAATTCCAAGAACGTCCTCGCTTCTTCTTTCATTTCTCTCCCTTCCTTCCACCATTTGTCATCTTCATCCTTCATAACGCATCCTGGCACTTCTTTCATAAAGGTCCGAGCCCAAGCTTGAGTAACGGTTAGTCCTCTTCAAGAACGCTGCTGCCGCTATTGACTCACCACTCCTCACTTAAATCAGGGTTGCCTCAGTGACGCCACACACCCAGAACAAAAAAAAACAAGTTCTGTATCCACAAAAAAACTGTTGACAGCCCGGTTGCCCGGAGCTATGACCAGCCTCGTGCACATCCGTAAATCCCCGGAACCCCTCTTCCCCCCAACCCGAAATCCTAGAATGGACACAAGACAAGTGTTGTTC
>JAHWFP010263123.1:0-69788 GCA_023313725.1 Lithobius niger | reverse complement strand
AGCCCGTGCAGGAAGCAGAACAGAAATCTCGCCATAAACACGGGAGAATGATATTGGCAAACCAATGTGCGGGGAAACCACTCAAGGGCAGTGGTAAATACGCAACATATCGCATCACTAATGTTGCACTTACATGGCAATCAAATGAAATGAAATGCAGCGTTTCATTACTGCAGTGAAAGACAGTATATTTATCACCACTGCTTAGTCACTGATGCTCCTCGCATGGCTTCTTTATACTGCGCACATTATTTTGCCGATAGCTCCCGTGTTTAAGGCGTGATTCCCGTGCTGCTTCCTGTGTGGGCTTAGTCTTATGTTATGTAACAACTTTAGGAAAATGTAAGCAGTGGAAGGAAGTATGCTGAATAAGAGAAGCCCCAAAGTGCACATGTAAAGTCAACACAACCCAACGTTTCGATCTGACTCCATCTCATTATCAAGGGAAAAACAAGATACACTTAAAATTGCATAAAGGTGCAAACAGAGAGTCTATTGCAAACAAAACTGCATAAGTCAAACAACAAGTTTTAAAAAGGAAAATTTAAAAAAGTTAAAATTTAAAAAAATATTTTTTAAAAAAGAGGATGAGGAGAGTGACCACTTTGTGCAGAAAGTACAAGAAAAAGTGGCGACTATTGACTGCAGTCAGGGTTTTATTCAGTTTCCCCTGGTGGTGAGGGTGTCAAATAGTTATTTTTATGGTACCCTGGTGTCGGAATTTTGTAACAGAGTGCTCTTTGAGGAGTGCTACGTATTCTTTGAATTTGTTGTCATTAGGGCGGAGGTGATTATGAACCTGTGAGTCATGCAAGGCGATGCACAGAGTTTCAAGGTTAAGCCTTGTACGAATCTACGGGAGTTGGGAAAGAATCTTAGTGCTTGAAATATTAGGTTTGTGGCCTTTTTTTTAAATGCTGGACCAATGAGTTGTTGTTGTTGTCAAGAAGTTTGAAATTCGATTTGTGGGATCTAAATCTTTCTATCAGCCTTTGTTCACTGTGTCCAATATAGGTGGCACCACATGTTTTATTTTCACAAGGAATTTGGTATAGGGTGTTTCTTTTCAGATGTGCAGAAAGTGTGAAGTCTGGCGGCATTTTTTTGGGAGAGACAATTTGAGATTTGGTTGATTTTTGGTGACCAGTCGAATGACTTAGGTGTGTAAAAGAGAACGAGGGGTTCAGTTACACCTTGAATGTATGGAGTGACAATGAAGTTAGCAGTTTTAGAAATCTGGGGGACGGGGGAGGGGGAAGAGATATTCTTGTGAAGTAGCCAAGTCAGGCTAGAAAAACGATTGACAAGGTGGAGCGGATAGCTACTGATGAAGTATTTAAAAATAATATAACGAAATTCAATCAACAGGTGTTGTGGTTGCGTGATGTGAGTGCTCACTCTCTGTATTTCATTTTTAAGGACGCTAAGTTTATAAAATAGGGTCCGTGTACGAGTGGAAATAAGGAACACTAGTTGTTTGTGAAGGTTTACTGTAGTGAAGAAATTCAGTGTATCCAAAAGCCTTAAGGTAGAGAGTAAAGTCCAGAAATGAAATAAATTTAGAATCCGGGGCTCCATGGTGAAGCTCAGGAAGGAATGGCAATTGCTCAGAAACACAAGCATTTTATTGCGAAGTGTATTTAAAAATGAAATACACATGTGAGCACTCACACCACTCAACTACAACACCTCTTGACTGAATTTCGTTATATCATTTCTAAATACGTCATCTGTGGCTATCCACTCCACCTTGTCACTCGGTTTTCTAGCCTGACTTGGCTACTTGACAAGAAAATCTTTCACATAAGATTAGCATAACGACATCTTTACGAATTCGTAAATTATTCGGAATCTCATATATAGCCTATGTTGAAAAATGCGGAACCATGAGAAACAAGGTGTTTTATTTTAAGTTTCAAAGATGAACAGAAAAGGCAATGGTTTAGTGGTTGTCGTTAATTTACGCATAATACAAACGAATCTGTTTTACCATAATTATATCCCCTGAGACGGAATCGAAAATCCCACAAGTCGTAATCATTAAAAACGAAAATAAAATGAAATAAAAAGGTTTTGGAGCTTACTGTTTCGGAAGAAAGAGTAACGACAAGATGGAAACAAAACAAAACAAGGACCAAATCTTGATCGTAAAAAATGGCCAAATCTCCTCTTTCGTTTGCTTTAGGTCAGGCTGGAGTCCGACAGAGGTTAGAAAATGCGAGGCCGTAAGCTTTTCGTTGTAAGCTTTTCGTCTTTGTAGCCAGTCAAGCAGGTAAAACAAACGTATACCAGCCTTTTAAGTCCACAAAAAGACGCGATCTTACGAGCCAAAGGGATCAGCAAACAAGACTTTCATTTGATGAAAAAGTTTTAATGTCTGTAAATTCTTTTCGCAAACAATTTAAAAAGAAAATGTCTTTCTTTTAGACGTTCTTTATAGAAAGTTTTTTGCAGTCTCTTAAAAAGTGACTGGTCGAATGTTTACAATGGTGTCGCCGTTCTGCACAGCAATATCATGAAGTAATAAAGGGGAACTACTCCCAGGATCATCTGCCCCAGAAATACACAAACAAAATAACAAACAACAATACAGAACTAAGGTGCACCTAGGTAACTAGTCTTACACTTAGTCTTACTAAGTGAATAACGTCACCCAGTTAGTACCAGAGTAACGTGAGAAGCTACGATGCTCCTTCAGCAGCTATGGGAACTTATTCTGGCCAATTCTGGACATTCTTTCGGCCGTTATGATGATGATCGAAGGTTTCCTGCCTCAAATCCCCGGGATTGCCCCTCCCTTTACGAGATATTTCTTCTCTCGAAAAAGGCTGGTAATGTTCAATGTTGAGCCGGTTCAGTCACACAAGCATTAAATTGCTTCGGTTGACTTAAGACTCCAAAGAAATTGATAAAAAAAAAAAACTTTGGCACCGGTGATTATTAATGGCGGGCGGGGGGGGGGGGGCCCACCGTCTCTTCCCGGCCGCCCGGGGGGGGGGGGCCCATGGCGGGGGGGGGGGGAGGGTACAGCTATTATACCCCCTCAAGTGGAGAAGTTACAAAAAACAACGACCAAACTGAAGGAAAAGGTCATTTTTGGACCTAAAAGTTTATACTACGGGGACCCTTCACAAAGCTCGTGCTGCGTCTTGCACCCTGTTTTTTTTTTTTTTACCGAAAAGTGGTTCGATGCCGATTGGATGACTTTTGCGATAAAGGTTAACCTTTTTTAAAAGAAGTAAATAATACTATACGCAACGGATTTAATTAAGGGCACTCATTTAACAACGCAAACATTAGATTAATTTGTATCCTTTAAGTCATACATTTTCATCTGTAGCAGTACTTTAATATTGCTTTGTATCTTAAAGGCATGTAATATATGTATATATATGCTAATATATGTATATCCACCCAAAACCGAATATAATAATCGGAAACACCAATTTTCAAAAAATGTCTTCCGCTAGCAAAGTATAGATTATCTCCAGGAAATGCTGGTGGCCAGTCTGTCATCCTTAGTTGCGATCACTCAGCCGTAACCAATACCAGACGCATTGGTGTTAGTTACGTCTGTGTGATAACAGTTGACAGGATTAGTATTAAAAAACGCTTAAGCGTATAAAATACGGATGTGAGCCTTAAAAAACTTAAAGCCGTAAAGGAACAGATATTAGAAAAAGACATGTAAGCTATCAGCGTCGCACTAATACGTGTAAAAGAATGTCCAGTGTGTTTTTTTGGGGCGCTGAAAATTTTTTTACACGTATTAGTGCGACGCTGATGGCTTACATGTCTTTTTCTAATATCTGTTCCTATACGGCTTTAAGCTTTTTAAGGCTTACATCCGTATTTTATACGCTTAAGTATTTTTTTATACTAATATCCATTATTTTTTTCTTGTCTCGGCAAGAATAACACAGAAAAGAATACTGTAATCACCTTAAATTAACTGTTATAAGAAAGCCTATTTAATACTCAATTTTAAGAGCTATAAAATTTGAAAATCGGTTCTTTGGTTCGATCTCTATGCAGGGCCTTATTAACCCGTGTTGGGGCCCCGAGGCAGACCTTTGAAGATGGCCCCCTAAATACGGTCACCTAAATACGGATGATGGTCACCTAAATACGGGAGGGCACTCATCATGACATGGGGCCCCTCACCTGACGTGGAACCCCCTTACCCTCTCGCCTCTTTGCCCTGATATAGGGGCCCCTCATCCCTTACCCTGGTACGGGGCCCGTCATAATAACATGAGTTCCCCTCATCCTGATACGAGTGGGGCTAAGTTACTCTGATATGGTGCCCCTTCACCCGAATATGAGGCCCACGTGGCTAGGCCATGTGCCCAAGGCAAGATTTTGTGAATACCACAAACGAGAAGCTATAGATGCAATAATGTACAGCTTTCTACGATGCCAGAAGGAACAATAAACTGCGCTGAGTGTAAGAGAAAAATAAACGCTTTCTGAATATTAAAATTGCTACAATGCATTAGAGGAACAGTCGTCATAGTGAAAAGTATACAAAAAAATATTTTGCATAATGAAAAGCGCATTGTTGGGGGCCCCGTTTGGGCCCCAGACTTCCCTGGGGCCCCGAGGTAACTGCCTCGTGGGTAATAAGCCACTGTCTCTACGTGAGAGCAAAATTTCCCGAAGAAGAACAACAACAATAATTGTAGTCGCATTAAAATAGCGTTCAAAAGGCCATAGGCCTTCATCATACGTATGTTTTATGTTGTAAAATTGAGCATCGATTTTCAGGATTAGTACAGCTGTTCCGGGCCAGAATTTGGGTTAATTATGAACATCGAGCATTTGAAATTTGGTACACAAGTCAATTCTTAGCTAATAAATCGAGCTAGCTTGGAATCTCTCAAGATATCCCCTAAGGCCCCTACCTGTCCCCCTACCACACTCACCTGTAGTACTACGAATTTTGGTACTATGAATTTTGGCTAACAAATTCCAATTCAAATTTCCAATTCCGAATTCCAATTTTGGCCAACAAATGACCTTCTTGCTGATCGTGCTAAAACGTGAATTGGTACACAAGTTATTCTTAGCAGTACAAATCCAACTAGAATTTGTTGATCATCAACCTCCTGGAGAGGACACATGGAAGCACTGGAGGGTGGGTGTATCTCATGGGGTTCCATGTGTAGTTAGATTTCCACTGCTACAATGTATGCGTTTAGAACATTCATCAAGAATTTGTTGGTCATTGATGCTTCATGGGGTGCCCAGGTAGAGGGGAGGATGCTGGGGGAGCCTTTGGTGGTATTTCATGGGATTCCATGGCTGGTTCAATTTCTAGTACTAGGAATGATCTGTGTACCAAAATGCATGCTTTCAGTACGATCAACAAGAATTTTTCGGAAATCAAATCTCATGGAGCGGGAATAGAGGGAAGCGCTGCGGGGCCTTGGAGGATATCGCGGAAGTTCCATAGCTAGCTTAATTTCTACTGCTAACAATTACTTGTGTACCAGATTTCATTCTTTTCGTACTATCTGGAAGAATGTGTTCGTCAGGACTCAAGGAGGGAGCACGGGGTGGGGGAGGGGGATCGTTGTGGTGCCTTGTGGTTCAATTTGTACTACTATGAATGACTTGTGTATCGCAATTCAAGCGTTTAGCCCGATCTGCAATAATTTGTTGGTCAAGCACCAGAGAGGGGGGACAGGGGAGCGCTAGGAGGCCCCTTGGGATATTTTGTGAGGGTTCCATGCTTGGTTTGATGAGTGCCGAGTTTCATGCTTTTTGCTCGATCTGCAAGAATTTGTTGGTCAAACCTCAGTCAGGGGGCACAGGGGGGCGGCCCGCTCGGGCTAGGGTCCCTTTGTGGGTATTTCATGTGGGTTCCATGGCTGATTCGATTTATGCTGCTAAGAATGACTTGTGCGCCAAATTTCATGATTTTAGCTTGATCTGTAAGAATTTGTTGCCAAAGCTCCTGGGAGAGGGCTGAGGGTGCTGGGAGAGGGGAGGGGGGAAGGTGTTGAAGACACTTGGGGGGGGGGGGGTTATTTCATGGGGTCCAAGACTTGTGTACCAAATTTCATGTTTCTAGCTCGATTTGCAAAAATTGTTACTCCACTTAATTATTTCTGCCCAGTGCATTACAATAATATTTGCTCTGCCGACGAGAATACTGCAGTCACATCAAAATCGTGTTCAAAAGGCCCTGGTTGGTGTTAATACCTACATTTTAAGCTATATAAATTGAAAATCAGTTCATTGGTTCGATCTCTAGGTTAGAGCAAACGTTCTAGCCCATTTGGCTTTCCGTGTCAAGAATATTGTAGTTACATTAAAATAGTCTGCGAAAGGCTCTAGGCCTTGTCCATACGTACGTTTTAAGCTATAGAACTCTAAAATCGGTTCAGTGGTTCGATCTCCAAGTGAGGGCAAAGAGTACATTAATTATTTCTGCCCAGTGCTCTGCAATAATAATTGTTCTGCCGACTAGAATACTGCAGTCACATCAAAATCGGGTTCAAAAGGTCCTGGTCGGTGTTAATACCTACGTTTTAAGCTATACTAATTGAAAATCGGTTTATTGGTTCGATCTCTAGGTGAGAGAAAAGAGTCCCAACAACAAGAACAACAACAAGAACAACAACAAGAAATGGCAATACTGTGGACACCGAACGGTTCGATTGTTGTCATTAAAATTTGTAATGCAGTAAAATAGTTGCGACACGACCCCAAATACCGAATTTCGTTGGTCTATGTCAATTCTGGGCGATATAGAAGTTCAAAGTTTGACGTTTAACATGGAAGTTCATGCTGAGGCTTACATAAGGACCGCTACCGCGGTCCTTGATAACGTTGGTAGCAGTCTTTCTTGACGGAATTACATCCTGATTTCCTGAGCGGACACTTTTCCCGAAACTTTGCTGTTGCTTGCCTTGGGCGGCTAGCCCCACATTGATAGGATTTGAATTTGCGCATGCTCCGAAAATTACTTAATGCGCGGTGGTGACATCACGCTAGCACATCCCCATGCTAAAAGTGTAGTCGTTATATACGGTTAATGTGAAAACCCACACACGTCACCGTGGGCTAATTTTGATGACACACTTTTTTGATAACTCACATTTTTTTGAGAATATAACACTTTTATGGGGAAATATTTAGACACAAACCGCTGTAAACAATATTAAGAAAAATTGGAAATAATCCAGCAGCGAACTACGTTACATCTTGTGTATAATTTCGCTGATGACTTATTTCCAAATTGTCCTTAACTTGTATGGGGTCTACACAAACCCTAATCCACCAAGTGGCAGAACCCACCACGTGACGTAGTGACCCACTTTTTATAACTACACAGCACAAGTTCACCCAGTACAACCCATCGCAAAACCGACATAAATAGGCACATTTGCGACTGGCGACAATTTTCGTGCGCAACACGAAAAAAAAAAGACAAATGTCGCAAGCAAACCAAACCCAGCAAATAAATACAGATGCAAACCTATTTACGTTGCCTTTTGGACTTAAATGTCAGACTGAGTGTGGATTCTAACCCGCGACCTTTGAAACCAAAGGCCGAGGTCCTACCGCTGAGCCATACTGACACGGCCAGTATGGTTTGCATCTGTATTTATTTAACTCTTGTTGAGCCTTTGGCTTTCCGTCTTTAATCCTAAACCGGCAAGTCTCGACGGTACGAAACATATAGGTTATTGATACTTTTAAATTAAATAAATACAGATGCAAACCTATTTACGTTGCCTTTTGGACTTATATGTCAGACTGCCTGAGTGGGAATCGAACCCACGACCTTTGAAATCTGAGGCAAAGGTCGTACCGCTGAGCTATACTGACACGGCAACAATCCCAGGTTTATTTTTTTAATTCAAGATAGTTTTGAAGTGAATGTCCCTGACGACAATCTTGAAGTGAATGCGATCAGATTCCTTGTAGATACTAAAGATCTGAACCATACACCCTTTTGAGTAGTGATATAGCTCTAAACAATTCCATGGCCACTTGGTTTTCTTGTAGCTCAAATGGTCGTTCAGAAAAACTTAATCTTTTCCATTGGTAAGCATCCAACTTTAAACCCTTTGAAAATTCTTAACAAATGTTCACACATTTCTTTTGTTTAAGCTTTGTTTTCCACCTAATTTTCTTCCTTTACTTCTCTGTTATCCAGTGTTGAGAACGAAAATTCAGCTTCATCGGACGTCGAACAACAAACCAACCCCCTTTGGCTATAGGAAAAGATACGGTTTGCCAATATTCCGAACGTTAGGGTCAAGTAGAAAAGGCATCGATTTTTGGCCGCAGTTGGCGAACAAGTCTTCTTGACCCTCCCGGGCCCAATGGCACCTTGGGATTCACGGAGAGAGATGCGAACTCCCCAATGCCGAAGGCGTGTTCGGCAACGATAGATATCCGTGTGGCGCAGATGCCGTTACTTAGCACGGGTATTATTGAGTTAAGTAGAAACATGGCACACGATCTTCGCTTGAAGGCACGCCGCACCTTCTGTAGGCTTGCACCAATACTAGGAATTTGCCGATACAGTATACCAGTTTTTCACCTATACAAATTTTATTGGATTAGGAGATACATTTTTAGTGTAGCGTCAATGCGAAAACTGTTTCGTTTCGAAAAAAAAATCCGTCTTCCCGTAAAATGCAGCTGCGTACCTAGCAAAGAACCATCGATGAACTCCAGCTTGTATTCCCTAAGTGGATGAATATACAAAGGCAAAGCATTGTGGGGGTTTGTTGCTCCCCAGCGCGAACACCACAGTTAAGGTACTGACATGCAAATGTGTCGATGGGCTAGTCAAGGGGTTGCGGGAATCCCAAATTAACCTAAATTGATGGAACAAGGCTAGTACTAGTCGTGGTTCAGTTTTGATTATGTTTTAATTTCAAGTATGAGCGATAGTATGCTCAGGCTCGCCTGACGTTCAAGGGCGACACTCACCTTGAATTAGGGCCTTAAATGGAATGTCAAGTGCGTCAGGGTTACTTAGGGCCAGTTGGATTGCTTATCTTTGAGTTATTTCATGTTTTGACAGCTCGACCAAGTAGCTACGGGGATGCAGTGCTGAACTAACAGCAAGGTTGGACAGGTTTGAGTTTAAGTTTGGGAATTGGGAAAATTGGGAAATAATTCTAATTAAACGGCCGAAATTACCTTTGGATCTGGGATGGCTGGAGGGCAGAGGCGGCTGAATTCAAATTCGTTTCACCGCCCCCCCCCCCCCCAAACCAAGCGAGCTCGACCCATTACAATTGATGACGCACATTAACTACAGGCAGTTTGTAGGTTACATATTACTGCAATAATTGCCATACAACATGATCTCCGCAAACAATCGATATTATTTTTGAAGTGACAATGGTTAGTTAAAATATGACGTCACGCAGACTTTGAACTTGGTTGATTTCGCAAGTGACGTCATCTGTGGGACTTCGTTGAGCTGCCGTGGGTTCAACGTTTGCAGTCCGAAATAAATCTTACAACATGTTAATAACAGCGAAGTTCGATTTCTTATAATCTTCTTGTATTCAGAAATTTTAATGACTGGCTTGCTTGCTCAGTCGTATCAGTTGTATGGTCACCAGTTGCAAGAACACACCGGTGTGAAAGACTTGGGTATCCCTGTGGACAAACAACTTAAGTTGTGAATGATGCTCGGAAACTGTTTTTTTTTAATTCTAAAGTTTATGTTCAAATCGTGGACACTTGCGTATACAAGAAGATTGTATATGACGTTTATCCGACCAAACCTTGTGTACACTGTACACGCCTGGTCACCCCATTACAATGGTGATATTCTCAAATTGGTACAAGTTCAGAGAGCCATCACCAGTCAGGCACTGTTCTTCTCTGGAGGGTTTGCCTTACGAAGAACGTTTGAAAAGACCTGACAACCCTTGTTGATAGGCGTCTAAGCGGTGGCCTTTTCCAGACTCGTCAAATTCTGTCTGGCAAAGGGATTTTGCCAGTCGACCTGTTTTTTCAACGGTCGACTGTCATGCAAATTAAAGAAAAGTTGACAAAGCCTCGAATCCGCACCATTGTTGGACAGTCTTGCTTCGCTGTGAGAGCCATTAGTTCTTGGAACTCACTCTCAGAAAGTGTTGTGACAGCGCCTTCAACCAGCAGTTGGAAAAGGCAGAACGACTGTTAATGTGTTTTTGTTTCATGTTTTGTTGTGAACCGGTTACATAAGCTTGCTTTCTTCCGGTAGAGGAGCGTCAAGTGACGTACGAGACACCATTTCGAGGTAATATCCACAAGGTGCACTAGATTAAAATGTAACGGAAAAAGTGGCACTTCTAGTCAAGACAGTGCTTTGAGAGCAGATTTCTTAGGCTTAAAGAAAGAACGTTGTTTTCTCCAACAACAAAAATCGCGCGTTATAGGCTTAAGAAATCCAGTCTAATAGCATTGGCTTCAATAAGACGATCTTCCTTTCTCCCTCCAGTGCTCCTTGCAGCTAACCCAGTTACTGGCTCCACCATAGAGTTATACACAATAATACTATACGTCGTGTCACTGCCCTATTAATATAATTTAATTTTATTTATCTATAGATGCCGCATCTTACCTCTTTCAAGCCTACGAGGGCCCTGGTGGTAGCTGCGGCTACTAATACCTTTGCTAGTGCTTTGCGTGCGAAGGAGCAGGGAGGCAAAGCGTTATCAGAGGTATTAGTAGCCTCATCTGACCCCAGGATCCACCGTAGGCTTGGAAGACGTATAGTAAGAAGTAATAGCTAGTTAATTTCCTAATCTATGGCAATAATCTGCGTTTGAAATGTTGAGTAAAATACAATCGGTGTTTGATACTACTTAAATTCGTTTTGGTTTTGGGTGGATATCACAACTTTCATAGGATTGTGAATGTACAAAAGTTCGCACGGACTTATCGTCACCTTTATCTATTTTTCTGGCAACGTGTGACGTCTTAGCATTACTACATATGTCGTCCTTTCAGGTTGCTGTTTTTGTGGCAACCAAGATTTTTTTCTGATAAATTTGCCTGAACAGTAACTTTGCCTGATCGAACTCTGACGTCTGGGTTAGAGCAATTCTAGAGCAGTTTTTTTTGCGTATTTGTGGGCCAAAACTTCAAGTTACAGCTGTGAAAATACGCCTATATCCGAAGCGTAATTTAGTTACCTTTCGTATAATGATACTCTGATCTTTGTACGTTCTCTAGATACGGAGGTGTAGCGGTACAAACAGGCACACCGCACGATTTTAATGATGAAGACCAGTCATACGTTCGCTTCGGGCACTCTATTGGCGTCGATCCACGCTTCATTGTAATTTAGTTGATTTTATTTCTGCTCAATTTGTCTGATTGAACTTTGACGTCATGAACATTATTTCAGAGTCAAAAAAAATCAAGTTACAGCAATGAAAATAGGCCTATACTCCAAGCTTAACTTAAATATCTGTGATTTGGAGCTACCCTTATCCGTAGGTGCCTTAGTTCAAGAGGAGTAGAGGTATGCGCATGCATATCGTGCGTCACAAACATGATGACTTGGTCATGTTTGTCTTGCTTGAAAACGCCAGCACATTCTCGATGTTGTTCTTGATCGTGACTTACTTGTTTTAGTTCTTGATCGTGAAAACAATCTTTCTGATTTAGTTTTGATCTTCATTAGGTTTATAATTTTGATATCAATGCTTTCTCAGTGTTTTTGATCGTAATATGGGAACTCCTGTTCCTGATCGCCATTCCCAATGCAATAACTAACCCTGTCCTAATCGTATTGTGAACGTGACTTAATCAATCTTACGAATTGGTCATTTTTGTTACTACACCACCATTTGGTAATCTTGTTTGCGATTCTTGCTCGTGATTTTGAAAATTCTGATCTTGAAACCACATTTGCGGCTGCTTGTGTTTAACTGCCCAACACACTAACTCATTCATTTGCTAGTGGATAATATGCATGTTTACGAGGTTTTCGTAAACATGTTTCCGAGTTTTACAGTTTGTTGTGACCACATCACCAACCTTTATCCCTCAGCTTCGGTCGGTCCACGCAGGACGATCCGTGAATAACCGGGAGGAATAGAGAAAGACGCTGAGCCAGCGTTTGATTATCATAATGGGTGACCGCAAGACTCGGACGGCTTTCGTGACCAACATCGTCAAGTGCTTAAGTCAGGGAAACGGGCGAAGACCTGGCCATGACGCCACGATGACTACAGGTAAGGATGATGCGCCCTCGAGGCCTGCTTTGGCCCCTTGACCGGGCAGGAGACGAGAATGACCGATCGATAGTGGTCAGTCTTGCAACTCTGACAACAGTCTCTTGTCCGTGGTCTGGGAGCCGTGAGACAATTTGGGTGGAATTCCTTGCTTCAAGGTAAAGGCGACGAAAATGAAGTAACAAATATTCGGATATTACCGGCTAACTCTAGGGATTTTTAGTCTTTGACTATCCATTTTTCACTCTTTAACATCTTGCAGTCTCCTGGTTTTAAGATGTATGGGAATTCAAGACAAAGTGGTCCTTAAAAAAAATGACCCTTAAAAATAATGGACCTTAAAAAGTACTTAGCTTAAATGCCTTTTTTTTTGTTGTGTTTTATGTTGTGTTTGCTGATCTAGTGGTCGCCATGCTCATATATATATTTTATCTGGATGTTATCGTTTATCTTGACGGGCGACACACTAGCGTGGGTCTTGATAAAAGGCTCTTCTGTGCTAGTGATAAAATGTAGTTTGGTAGCTTGTCATTAAGGGACAAATGCGTGTCGCAATTTAAAGTGGTACTATCACCGATTGAAAATCGAACGAAAGCACCGTTGCGCCATCTAGTGGCAGTGATATCGTTAACCTTTATAGCTTGCTCCCAGGTGCACGACGACGTATCCAAATTTTCACTCAATGATTAAGGAGGTCGTGGCTTGTTTGTTTCGTTAAAACAAATGCCATCGTGCATTCCTTTGCTTGATGTAAGCAAGTGCTAGATGGTACTAAATAGTGCTAGATGTTGCTAGTTTCTGCAGACTTTCAATAGGTGACAGTGTCACTTTAAGATGCACAACAAGATGACTTACAGATCTACCAAAGCACCTGCCATCGAAAAGTCATCGTGGAGTCATTTTAAACAAAAATTCTTTTAGAATAATTTGACACTGTGATGTTATTGGCCGAGCGAGCGAAGCGAGTGAGGTCGAATACTGAACAGAATTTGGATTTTGGGTGTCTGTCTGTGCGTACGTTTGTCTGTATTGGACAACACAATGTTCCGATTTGGTTAATATCAAATTTCATGAGAAGTTGCATGTAGAAGCTTTGGTGCATGAACGCAGCGAGTTTGAAGATGAAACTCACATCTCAAATTCTTTCGGTAACATTCTGAATTTTAGTTGGATGGGTAAGTCGACTTTTGCAGTAGCGGCAAAGGATTCTGACCTACAAGGTTGCTGGCCCCAAGCACGACAGCTACAACACAAATTCATTTACCATACCATACTGAAAGTTCTTTCAGTGTGAAGCACGCAGAAAATAATCACAAACGGTAAAAGAGAAAAACGCCATTACTGGCAATTTCACATATTCTGAAACGAAGCAGTCTCAGCACTACACCAGCTCTCGCACTTGATGGCAGTTTCGCACAGTTTCAATGCTAATTTAAAATGATGTTCTACATACAAGGTTACTTATTTCAAATAAAAAATTCTAGTGCTGGCTTATGGAGGTTTAGTAGAGACGAATAAAGAAAGCACCTCTCCCCACCTTACCTATAACATGGATTTTCGATCTGCGTAAATAAACTAGTGAATAGCAGTGGATCCTATGATTTGTCTCACCGCATATGGAAATTAAAAACTAATATTTGTCTTTGAAATGGTTAAAGGTGTATTTGTACTAGCTTACATGAACGTGTGTACATGGGTCATTACACAACTTAGAAACTATGATATGGTAAAAAATCCCAAATTATAGCACACTCTCTTACCATATAACCTTTTCAAAAATAACACGATTGACTTTTTCCTACATCCAACTGACCATAGCTTCCTGGATGTAAAAGGCTTAACGCTCGGTTTCACGTAACATGCGAAACGCGTCGTCCAAGCGATGCGCTGAAGTGAGAGCACGAAGAACGAACTACCCCAATCATAGCATTGAGTAGTGTTAGCGGGACGCACAGAAACGTGGTAATCTTTTCATTATTAGATTTACCGGTTTTGCAGCACTAAACGAACAATATTTTACGGTAATGGTGACTATTATTGAAGTCTTCGGACGATTTACTGCTACGTCAAAGGATCGTTTACCACATTTTCAATGAGAATACAAAACGCCGTAGCGTAATTATACTGTACAGTACACACGTACCTTGGTTCTTCTTCTGTTTGAAATTCATGAAATTAAACCTCCAGAGACTTTGTTTTGTCGTCGATTGGAGAAAGAGGTACATAGCATGAGGCCATTGGTGTTAATCTTTGATAATTTGGTGTCAATGCAATGTTTTAAGCTTAAAGTCCGCGTCATGAGGACCTTTCACAGTTCAATCTGCATGCTAGAGCAGTTCATTTTCGGGGTGTCCGCAGCGCGACTGGTGGCAGAAACGGCGGCTAACTGGACGACGCGTAGAATTTCTAACGTTAAGCCTTTTACATATAGGAAGTTATGAACTGACTTTTTCCTTGTGCTGAAATATATCGACGTCGAGTTGGCAGTATTCAGTATTCATTAGATAAGACAGACATTCGATTTTTATCTTAAGGCCCCCATAACGAAACTTATGACTGCTGGTGACATGGTCGGAATGTGGAGATGCTAGCAGCACAGCAACCGCTCATATAGCAATTTGGTCGGCATGCCAAGACACAGCGAGGGGTGGTAACGAGATCGCCGTGCTTTGCTGCTCGTTAATCTGTTAATTAAGCTCCCACTTCAAAGACGAGATTGCAGCTAGAGCAGACATGAGTTGAGCCAATATTTAACGTCTGCACGGGAGCTTGTGGAATATAGGCCTAATAAAGGAGTTCCGGTCCCACCGGGGAGACGGCGCAGCGAGCCAGGCGGAACCAACCACTCAATGGCCGTTGTGCCTTCAAAGGGTTGGCGTTTATCTGTCTAACTGTTGCATAGTTGACTTTTCGAATTTCGTTGACTTAGCGGCGGAAGGAAGTCAAACATTTGAAAGTGATTGCAATGGGGCGTGTTAATAGGTTTCGATACATCGTCGACGGTTAGCCGATATGGAAGCGCTGAAAATGAAGACATCGTGTAATCAAGAATTTCGGTACGGCCGCCCAAATAGCTTTACTCTTGGTAAGAATCAAGGTTATTTTTTTTATACTCAGCCAAAATTAAAGGTACATTCCTCCCATCGCCGTTTTTATCGATCCTCCACATCAAAAGTGTGTTTACTTCCCGTTAGTCAATCTCTTGCTGTTTAAAAATCTGTTTTAAAACGTGGGCGTCTCGGAGATTTTCTGTTGAGTATTGGGAACTAATTTTATAGCATCCTGCGATTATATGATCCTTTGCGTGCTTACCGTAACCATGATGTTTCATCTGTGTGCATGCATGTACTGATTTTTAATCGTTTGCTGATAATTACCATGAGATAAAAAATCTAAAAGACTAACACGGGTAAAAATTAAAATAATTGATGCCAATAGATCGCCGAAGAAAAATTATAAGATACTAGCCTAAAAAATTATAAAAGTGCGATGTTAAAATACGAAAATCTTTTCGGTGTGCAACGACACAATTTTTGTGTTCATGTTGTTTCGTCTACTACGCCCAAGGCCTACTGAGATAGCAGCTTCGTTCCTCGCTGCGAGGAACGCAGCTACTATCTCTGTTGGCCTTATGTGACTACGCAGAGTCTCGCGATACGGTGCGATGGTAACATGCGCGGATGTCGATCTACGCGTGGTTGTTACAAGGCAGGCGGGATGTACCTTTAAGGTAATGGTAACAGTGGATGCGAAGAAAGAAGTATAGCAGCGACTCTTATGACAGTTTGGTTGGCTCCTGCCCTAAACGTTTCAGAAAGGAGAAAAATACAAGCAGCTCAAATGAGTAAAAAACCAATTAATTTTGTCGATGAACGAAATAGTAAAAAGAAGGCCAACTCCCAACAGGTCAAAACCCACAACGACAAGTCAAAACAGAATTTAATTTTCGACCAGTCTATTGCCGCTCTTGGACACCTAAAAACGTAAATACAAATGGAATGGGGACAACAACAAAGCGAGAAAAGACAAATGTCCGCAACGATACTTACAATAAAAGCCAATTAAAATTAAAAAAAAAACATTAAAAACTGGATCAGAGTAGCACCCACCACATCGTGGATGTTAGTGCAACCCAAATCCTGTACAAGGAACCAACTGAAAAAAAAATCAGGCTTCAAATGGAAGCCTACACCAACAGTGTTAATAAAAGCGTCTTACGAACACCATAAAGAATTTTATCAGCATGGAACAGTGAGACAAAAATGGTGGTCGGCATTGACGACTGGCATTATAAAAACATACGCAACGTGAGAAAGACAGAAAGGACATGGGCCCCGACTGGAACTAGAACCCAGGACCTTCGCTTCGTTATAGTCACCAGCGTGACAGAAGACTTTGCTTCTTATGATTGTATATACAAGGCTATATTCGTTAATACCATCTACGCTGGTTTATAATTAATTTTATTCCTCACCTATGATTTATTTCTATTGTCGTGCTCCTTCGTCCCAAAAGATAAAATTTTTATTTCCCGGGTCGAATACTGAATACTGATGTGACAGAATTGATGAAAATCGTTTGGGGATTACTAGGCAGACAACAGGTTTGACGATGAATGCGAACAGTTTTACGTCGATAATAATGTGTATTGTGTAAACAACGTCATTTTTTTTTTGGGGGGGGGGGGGGGCCCCCCTCATCTCATCAAAGGGCTTGATTTTCGTATCATTATCATGAGACAACTGCAAGGAAAAATTGCGGGGAAAAAAGCAGAAAAGATTTAAAACGAGATCACCAATAATAATCCGTAGATCTACCTACCGGCTTATGCCAAACAATCTTGTTCCCAAAAGTTAAATTAAACTATACATTATTGAGTATCTGTTTTTTTTTCTCTCCTCATCGTATACCTTATTCAACGGAGGAAAAATGAAATTTCAAAATTCATACTGCAGAGCTGGCTGAGAGTGTATAAACATTGTGCAGGCTCAATTGCGTTCTAACTTCAATGTAAGTATAACTTTAATCTCAACATAGCCTACGGATAACATTAAAAAAAAAACGTTGAAACCGACTGGGTTCGTACATTACACACGAAGCCAGTGGCGTGCACAGTAGGGGACAGGGAGGGAGGTCATTGCCCCTGCCTTTCCGGAAAAAAATGACCTTTTTGCCCTTTTTGTAAAAAAAAAATTGCTCTATTTTGGTTTTCTGAACCGATAAACGCTGGTGCTGCAGCCAGAGAAAGGGACCAGAGACCAAAAAAGGACAAAAAGAAGGCCAGGAAAGGGGCAGAAAGGGGCATAAACGGATAAAAAAGAGAGACTAGCTTAAAAAAAGGTAAAAAAAAAAAGACTGACAAGCAAAAAAAAAAAAAAGTACCAGAAAAAAACAAACCTCAGCGTGCCCCTTTACAAAAGTTGTCCCTGCCTATCGGTGGTCTGTGCACTCTACTGGACGAAACCATTTTCAAGGTTTTTAAGGTTAATTAACAACGAATTTCAAGGCGCTTTACACAGTAGATTCTCAAAATTCTATATCAAACATGGCGATAGCCGTGTATATTTATGATTGAAGTCCTCTTTCCAGCTATACTAAAACTATTAACTTCTCCGTTCCTATTCAATATATTTCGACCAAACTTGGCCAGATAGTAGATAGCAACTTTTCCCAACTTTATACCAACTTTTATGCATTTCCGCGCAAGAATAAACGTACGGAGCCACACGTAAATTTGAAAAGTTGTTGTTGTTGTGGTTGTTCTTGTTCTTGTTCTTGTGCGACACGGTTTCAGAAAAAAAACTACTGCACCTACCTAAAATCTGAAACATGATCTTAGCCAGAAATTTCCTTGGGCTTCTTCATCCACAGAGGGACCACTTTTTCGATTGGTCCATCCATTCCGGAGTTACGGGTCCCTGAACGGATCATTTTGATTGTTTTACATTGTGTTAATCATTGTAATTAGGGAACAATGCCTCTTAACAAAATCCAGATCCATTCTTCGTGCACGTGTTATGTCTTTGCTAAAAAGTTGATTATTGAAGGGCAAAATGAAAGCATATACTGTATAGTTCTGTGTATATAGTATTGTGTAGGCGTAAGGTGTTATATTGTATATGTGGTATTGATGGGGCGTTCGACTTTGGGCCACGGCTCCGAATAAATAATCGTGAAAGAATCCGTGTTTCAGCTAAACGCATATAGATTTTAAACCAAACTAAACTATGCTGTAAGAAACGATAGAATGGCGTATTTATTTCGTAAATGCAGGCTTTCAGAGCTGAGTTGAATTCTTTCAAAGTGGCCAGCAAAAATCGACTGCATGCATAACCCTTTGTTGCGCGACGCCATAGCCGTAAAAAAGGTAAACGGATTACAAAAACGTCAAGTGTGCCGTAAAAAAAGAGGTTATATGATTGACGTTACACTTTACTTGTTAAAAGGTACACGGATAAAAATTGATGATTTTTAAATGAAATAATCAAATGTACAGTTGAGAAAATTGCATCTCTTTAAGTGCTGTTGTGCTTTACCAATCATTATTTAAAACGTAAAGCACAACAGCACTTAAAAAGATGCAATTTTCTCAACTGTACATTTGATTATTTCAATTAAAAATCATTAATTTTTATCCGTGTACCTTTTAACAAGTAAAGTGTAATTTCAATCATATAACTCCTTTTTTACGGCGCACTTGATGTTTTTGTTTGTAATATATGCATATTTCGCTTAGGAGCAGACTTAATGAAGGATTATTCAAAGGGTTTAACGAGCGTTAACCACTCGTGGTCGAAGGATTATTAGGGAGGATTAAACAAACGAAGCTTCAACAATCAGCAAGAGGGCGAGCGGGCTCATTCTTGGCACGGTAGCAAAGAAAAAGGACGAGCGGCCAACAATGAAAAGGGATATGCGATCTAACAATTTGAAACAAACACTATTACTTCAATAATGCTGACTATTACAGCCGAGTTGAATCAGCGGGAAATCAGCTAGACCGGCGTATCTTACGCCGGGGAATAACTAGTTTCCTTGTATTTCCAATAGTTTACCAGCTCTTATTGCTAGCACCAGTGCATTCTTAGTTTGCAGTAGGAAGCCAAACCGTCGTCGTAAACAATGACGAACATTACGTCCCTTCCCCCTCCCACTAATGGACAAGGAAGAAGTGCGAACAGCAAGTGGGAACAGCACCTGTTCAGCTGACCTTTCTGGGAAAAAATTGCTTGCACTGCACGGCACCTCTTTTCCAGTTTTCCGTTTCCAGTCCAGTCCGAGTGAAGCACACTTCTCAGAAAAAATAACTTTGCCCGACAAACTATTTCTATTAATTTTATTTTATTTTATACTTAAATTAACATTATTGCTATGGCATTAAGCTCATTCCAAACAAAAAAAAAAGTAAAAAAATAAACTCACAAAACTCAAGGCCGTGTTAAGGCTCAGAAAACAAAAATTCCAGTTTTCAAGGGTTTTCAAGCCATGAGCTTTCGATTTGCAAATTTAAGATTTTTTTCAAGGAATTCAAGGCCGTGTACAAACCCTGGACTGAATATAAGATTAATACAGAAAAATATTCCAAGTTTAAAAAAATACTCATGAGAAAATGAGAAGAATTTTACTTTAACTCCTTAAATTTCCAAGTTTTCATTTTATTTTGTTTGCCGGAAGACAGATAAACGAATGACGAGTCCCAAAAATGAAAGTACAAACATGCCTGCAGAATGAGCGTGATACAATGAAGACGAAATGATTATAAAAAGCTTCCTCCCTTAAGGGGGGTCGCCTACACTATTAACAGGATAAATTTTTAACGTTTTTAGTTTCTCACCAGTATCTTTCGAGGCATTTATTATTATTTTTGTCCTAAAACGTGTTCAAAGTCAAGGCCAGAACATTTTTTTTTTTAGCCCACGACCATAGGAGTACCGTGCTGGCACTGTCGTAAATCTTGAGACATTTGTGCGTATTCCATTGGTAGTGGTTAAGTTGCAATAGTTCTGGGGCCGATGGTTACGCAGCAATGCCGTATGTGTGTTGTTATTGTTGCTAGGCAACTGTTATCTAGGCTCCAGTGTTGTTATTGTCCCTAGCAACCGCTCAGTATAAAAGCCTACTTCATGAATAAAATTCAGATTGGGAGCCAAAGTTTGATTAGAATTTACTCTGTTGTGACTATGCATTGGTCCGTCTGTATTTCATTTACACTAAGTTTCACTTAGACTAAGACTCGTTAGTGTTACTATTAACACACGTAATCCTTCTTACGGCTAAGGTTTCTTTGTTGCTTAGTGCCTTTACGTTAGTGCTTTGACGTCAGTATTACTTTGTTGTTAACCGTTGTTAGTCTTAATTCCGTCCTCTTCGTCACAGATAAGATACTCCTAAATAAGGGACCAATATAGGCTAAATTACTATTATGTTCCCGATTACTTGTTGTTCCATGTTTTGACATTTCAGTCTATTACTCTGCTGCTCTAGGAAGGTTTTTTCGACCAGCAAGCAACTACTGTAAATACTTTTGCGGTAATGCGGCTCCCATTACAACGTTAGCATAAATTGGTCCACATTAATCTACAAGGCCTGAAAATAATCTAAGTACAGCACTACCATATGAACTAAGATAATTGTTTTTACAATTTTTTTTAATCGCCATGTTCAACGGAATTCTCCAAGTATTCTTTTCAAATGACGCGAATATGTGTCAATATCGGGATCTTTTCGTTTTGTCAAAATTTTTGCCTACCTTTATGTTGTTGTCAAAATTCGATGATGAAATGTTATTATTTCGTTAAATTATATCGTCGAAAAATATTGTTAGTTATCAGAAAGGAATGACGCTTTAATTTACCGTGTCTTAAAATGTGTACTTGATCACCAGCAGCACGGTGTATGCTTCGTCGGAATTCCTTAACTATTCTGGATTCCAAATTTTACATTGGTGAGCGGTAAATTGGATCGGTAAATTCAAAACAGTTTAATTTCTTCCGTAGTAATTATTATTAAGATATAAATTCAGTTAAAGATTTTGGCGTCTGGCTTTGCAGTGACGCGAAGTTTAGTCATTATTGTTCCCAAATCACTGCAACAGCATTTAAATGCTTAGTTATTGTAAACCGATGTTTTTCTGCTTGCGACCTTAAAACCAAAGTTTGGGTTTTCAAAGATTTTGTGCGATCCTGGAATATGCAAGCCCAGTTTAGTCACCTTACTTGCTGCAGGACAATGATAAAAGTTGAATCTTGTCCAGCGGAGATTCACGAAGTCCCTACCTGGACTACGAAATCTCACCTACATTGAGTGTTTACTGTCTACGAGATTGGAATTACTTGAACTGCGATAGTAGCTGATGATACATATATCCTTTTTCAAGATTTTCAAGCACTTTTCCACGCATGGAATTTCATTATTACTTTCCAGGACATTTCCAGGTTGTCAAAGTCTCATATGAACCATGAATGAACTGTAGAGTTGTCCTAATCAAACTAACAACGATTAGTTTTTAACCATTTCCCATCGGTGTCATTTAGTCAAGTAGAATGCACCAATCTTTAGCAGGCCTATTGTCTCGAAAAGTAAAAAAAATGGTAAAAATATTTGTATACATCGATAAGGTTTCCCGTGGACTAAACGGTACAGCAACACTGCAGTATCTGAAACCAAACAGGAAAGTTAATTTGTGTTCCTTTGCTGTTTTGACTTTGGATCAGTTACAGCGATATTCCTCCCAGCGCTATTTTTCTCGATCCACCACATCAAATACGGCCCCCAAAGGTTGTAACTGTAATTCCTTACAGTTAGTCACTCCCTTGGTAAAAATCCGTTTTAAAATGTGGCGTCTACGAGATTTTCTGTTGAATAATTGGTAACTTTATTTACTGTATCCTACACGTATATGATGCTTTGCACGCTTACAATAATCATGACGTTTCATCTATGTGTGTGCATATACTAATTTTCTAATAATTACTATGAAATCAAAACATGAAACCAACATTTTGTAATATATAGGCTATGTCCGCTGGAAAACCCCACCGCTAAAGTTTGGTGTCGGTAGACGACTGCTTCGCCAAATGCGTTTCACAGTGGAAAAATTCCAGTTCACAAAATGATTTTTCGACCAGGTTGAATTTGAAAATACTATATGTAGAGTATTTTGAGCATTTGAAGTATTTGGAGGACCACCGAAAACCGTTGAGCATTTTTTTTTATCATAAAAAGAAATAGCTGTTTGCAGTTTGTAGTACTATTTCTTGCCATCAGGCGACACGCAATCTGAGCGGTCGTTTACGCAACCACTCGTCTTTGCATTCTCGCAGCTATAGAAGCTAGAAATTATCTGAAATTCAAACATGGCGGCGGAGCTCTGCCAGATCGCGACGAAACAAGTCAATAATTGAGTTTAGAAGCGATTGGGAAAATTGTTTCGTCAGGAGGAATTCTTTATCTTACTGTCACGAATTATAAGACTACAAGCATTTGCTCAAACGATGTAGGATTTAGCTAATCCTGGAAGCGTTGTTACCATGACAATGCCACCTTTGCCTTAGCGATTAAATTCTAGCTGCGAGAATGCGAAGGCGAGTCGTTGCATAAACGCCCCCCGAGTCTAGTTAAGTTCGTACGCGTATATGTTCTTAAATGTATCATCTAATAGGGTAAACACTCGAACAAAAGTCCAAAATACAGTATCTGAAAATGCATGAACTGTTTAATCACTATTCAATACGCGTCGTGTGCCATACAGACGATGAAAACGAGGGTAGTAAAGACTGATGCTTGTCCAACCTAGGCCAAGAAGCAGACGGTATAGTTTAGCCAACAACAAACAGGTGAGGCTACTTCATTGTTTGAAGGTCCCTTAAAAAATGAAAAATTGGGGGGGGGGGGGGAAAGGACTTAGAACCCCCGCCTGCGCACCATGACTCCACCCTCCCCTTGCTTCATTCCCTATTGCCACTTTTTCACGTTTTCTTTTATTTTTTTTTATTATTTTTTTTTTACTTTCACCTTGGAACACGTGGGAGTAAAACTGCAGCAAAATCAATATGGGTAATGAAAAAAGCGCGCCAGAAGGAACGCGCCAGCACCCAAGGTGTCCTCACTAGCTAGCAGCACTCAAAACCGACCGTTACAACTTTGTTCTCCACTCAAACCAACTTGCAAATAAAACCTCTCCCGTGAAATTCAACTCGTCTTCACTAACCTAAACATTAAAAAAAAAAAAAAACAGATAACTGAGATAGAAACAGAGCGACACTAACAGTACCCTCCAAAACCACGAAGCCAAACACGTTCGTCTGGACACTATATACTAGTGTGTTCCATAAAGTATCTTTATAATTTAAGAAATTTATTACAAAGGCAATTGATGGGATATCTGATTCAAATCTGATCTAGGTACTAAGCGGTCATCAAAGTTTGCAATCACATTGCAACAAGGCTTTTAATCACATCGCTTTGTGTAAATTTTAGGTTCCACGTTGATGATAGCTGCTGTTTAGAGAGAAAACCCCAAAAAATGGCTACCCCTCAAGAGAGGGCACAATGTGTATCACGGTTTCCTGAAACCACAGAACTAAGTAATGAAGAGATCCACGTCCATACATTCAAACATGGCACATGAATGGATGGCGACAGAGACAGTAATGGCACATTTGGGCCTTCTTTGAGGGATAGCCATTATTTAGAGTTTCTTTAAACAGTAGCTATCATTAACGTGGTACCCGGAACTTACACAGATTCAATGTGATTAAAAGCCTTGTTGCAATGTGATTAGGAACTTTGATAACCACTTAGTACATAGACTAAATTTGATTCAGATATCTCATCAATTGCCTTTGTAATAAATGTATTAAATTGTAAAGAGACTTATCGACACCCTGTACTACAGAAACCCGTAAGCATGCTCAACAGTGTGTTCCAAAAGTGTCTGTTGAGCGAAACAGACGTCACCCTTCTACGCGACTGATGGATTTCACCGGAGTCAGTGAGCAGAACGAGAAGATGTGCTGAAAGTGACGTCATTTCCACCATACGGAATGCTCTGCTGAGTCCGCCGACTTCTGCTTGTAAGTTTGGAATGTACTGTATGCTAACCAAGCAAAAAATACCGTGCCTCACGAGCCAAACTGCCTCTAGATGGGCGAGTTTGACTAGTTGGTTTTCGAAAGACTCTGAAGCAGAACGATGCGAGCCTAGGAGTTGAATTCATGCCGGATCAGCATTCTTGAGCTTCTCATAGGCAACTGATTGATTGCAGACATTGTCACACAGTATTTTATTTAATATAAAACAAAGGGATGGTAATTCGCTATTTTTATTAGTATTATTATTTGCCTCTAGCTGGCGTTTTCATGCTCAAATCTAAACCCAATAGCAATTTAAATAATTTTCAGTTTTCATACGTTTCATTTTTGTCTTTTGTGGTATCGAAATGTTTGTCCTTTTTTGTTGGAGGAAGTCGGTATGAACATCGTAAAAATGTATTCCCTGACTGAACAGAAGCCCTCAACAATCATACACAAGAAGCCAAATTTAACTTTCGGCGGTATTTTCCTTGGCTAGTTCACAATTTAAAAGAGTATGTATCTGGGACAACCTCAAGCTGCCCTACAACGTGCCGCCATCTTGGAATGACAAGATGGCGGCACGTTGTAGGGCAACTCAAGGTTGTCCCAGCTGTTTTTTGTGTTTTTTAGTCTTTTAATTTGTGAACAAGACAAGGAGAATATTGCCGAAAATTAAATTTTGTTTCTTGCGTTATGTCTGTTGTGGGCCTTCTGTTCACTCAGGGAGCACATTTTTACGACCTTCCTAAACCATGCGCAATCGCTGTTTGCCGTGACGTCACCATGAGTTAGCCAATGACGAACGAGAACAACGGCTGTTTGACCGTCTGATTGGACTAGCCCAGTCACGTGATATGCACTTCACAGCAAACAGCCATGGCATCTGGTATACTTCGCCTATCAATTTTTACTTCTTCGGTATGAACAGTGATTTACAGGGAATGGAAATTATTTTGCTACAATTTTTTTTTTTTTACAATTGCGTAAAATGCTGTACGGAAAAGTTTTAATCGTTCTTATTGTTTTTCAGAAGTGTTTTTAAAGGACCATGTAGTATAATAGATAAAATATAACTCATCGCCATTCTCCTTTAGCACCCCTAACTACAACGTCAGGCAAACAACACGGGAGCTGCCTTTGAGGGGTGCTATTTAGACAGCTGGTTCAGAGTGGCTCTAACTAAAGTTCATCGCAGTGGAGACAGGCCAACTCACCGACCGCGCATGCTGCCAAATGTGCCAACAATTTTGGTGCTTCTGTCTACCTCCCTCTATCAAAAGCTTTCTTTTATTACGCTTCTTGTTTTTTTTTTTCATTTTGTTTTATTTTTGTTCGCAAACGAAGGGGCCCATTGAAAGCCAGTCTTTTTTCTTTCTGTTTTTTTTTTCCTTCGTCCAATCCAGCTTGCATATAAGTTAAAAGGAAACCCTGTGTCAACATTTATAAATGAAGAAAGGCTTACACAAAAGACGAGAAATCGGGAACAAAAAGTGCTACGCAATGCGTACTAATTGAGAAAACGTTTCTACGTAGACGTTTTTTTTTTTTACTACACTCTCCCCGTGTATGATGATGTAGTACATGAAAGTTGGTTGTTAAGTGTTTTAAATGGTTGGCACCACTGCCTTTGTAGACCATCGTCTGCAGTTATCATGGAGTTAAGGAATCCCTGCTCCTTTCTGTTCAATCATAGTTTGAAACAATCCACATTGCAAACTTGCCCTTTTCAGCCTGATGTATTCCTTAAGTCAGATTGTGTGGAATTCTTTCAAACATGTGTCGTACTGGTAGTCTCAGCTTGATAATTTTTTTTTAGTATTTCTTAGCTTTCTTGGGCTGGCGTTTGCTCATTTGCATTGTTGCCTAATAACAATGTTTATAACAATGTAAAACCATGAAACTGATCATTCAGAGCATTGTAACTTCAGAATGGCACGACCAATTGAAAGTCTTTGTTAAAGGGGATGTAATTTTTACATGCATGTTTGACTTTTGGATCACTTACACAATAACTAAACACAAGAATTGCGGTAAGAATACGTTACTTATATCACCAAAACACGACACGGAGATCGCCATTGTTTTGCTGGAACGTTCAGAAATTAATGCCGACAGATGTCACTTTTCGATTTCGACTCGCAGCCGATTGAGATAGCTGTATTGACTGTGAGGAGCTCAAGCGTCTGACGGCCTTAGCTGGCCGGCAGTGTAGTGGCCAGCTAAGACCGCCAGACGCTTGAGCTCCTCACAGTCAATACAGCTATCTCAGTCGGCTGCGAGTCGAAATCGAAGAGATCCGTCTGTCGGCATTAATTTCTGAGCGTTCCAGCAAAACAATGGCGACCTCCGTGTAGTGTTTTGGTGAAGCAGTAATTAAATTGTTATATTGGACGTACGTAACGTATTCTTACCGCAATTCTTGTGTTTAGTTATTGTGTAAGTGATCCAAAAGTCAAACATGCATTTCAAAATGTATGTAATTGCCCTTTAACCCTTTGAGTGCTAAACCCGAGAAAATCTCGGGCCAAACACATGCACAGGTTGAAGTATTAAAAACAGAGTCCTTACTACGCGCGAGATGGCCAACAATGCAGGAATGACAACAATACTAGGTTCCCTTAACAAGCCGACTCTAGAGACGGCCGTGGCCGAGTCGGTAGAGGCGTCTGCCTCACGTTTAACAGCTCCTTCAGGTTGCTAGTTCGAGCCCCGTCCAGGTTAACCCTACTTTTTTGGAGATATAAAAAAAACGCGGCTCTCAAAGGGTTAAGGTGGAAATCTGCACCACGGTAGCTGTTCATACAGATCATCCCACCGCAAACCAAATATTAACGAAAGAGACATAGGAACAAAATTCACAAAAATACGGCTCGGTAGGCACGAGTTCATCTACAAAGCAGTGAAAATCACAAATGCATAAAAAAAACAGTACGTGTATGGGAATAAATTTGTGGATATCCTGTGCATTACATATTAATAAGCTACAAATAAGCCAGCTTTCAAACTACCCAATGTCAGCGTGGCCCCGTTTTCACGACGATAAGTACAAATCAACGCGCGCCAACGCTCCCAGATCTTGGTTTTATTCTTATTTTTTTCCAGTAGGTGCTACACTTCAACTGTTTTTTTTTTTTTAATTACTAGATATGCGAAGTGAATTCACATGATGAGATGTCATCGAGGCCACACTAAATTCGAAAGGAGAGAAAGAAAAAAAACCGTAGCTCGTGTCTGATTAGGGCCGTAGAATTTGCAGGCACCAGAGCGGAAATTACACCCTGTCGTGCTGGCTGACACTAATGCCGTCCCTGATTCAATTGTCACCGCTCTCGAACTAGACTCGACCAGCCTTGTTGTGGCAAACGAGCTAACAGCCAGTGATAAACACCACAATTATCTTGTCCTCAAGGACGTTAACATCCCAATTTAACCGATCTCTTTATCGAATCACAAAACAAACAAAACTGGGACAGGTTTTTAGAGGTAATTCGTATTTTAGGGTGCCTTTTTACAATATATCATTTCTTTTTTTTTTCTTTTTTGGGATTTGAACTAAATATCCTGCTCCTCTTGCTATATTTGTGACCGTTGAGTCTGGAATACACTAAGCCAGCTTGGTCGCACCATTAGAGTAAAGATATTGACGTGTAATACTGGAGAGTACCTCCACCTGTCCAAGAGACTCATGAGGCAAAAAATGTTACAATTAAGGAACCAAAAAGTCACAGTATTTCTTTAAAACGGGGGGTATCTTTACTCACTACTCAGTGCATACAAAAACGTGCACATACTTACAAAAGTAGGGCCATAGTACCATGCGATAATATAAAAATTACCTGTCAAACGAATTAACAGCGAGCGATAAACACCACAATTATCTTGTTCTCAAGGACGATAACATCCCAATTTAACCAGTCTCTTTATCGAATCACAAAACAAACAAAACTGGGACAGGTATTTTTCAGTGGTAATTCGTATTTTAGGGTGCTTTTTACAATATATGTTTTGTTTTTCTTTTTTTTTGGGGGGGGGGGGGGGTGGATTTGAATTAAATATCCTGCTCCTCTTGCTATATTTGTAACCATTAAGTCTGAAATACATTAACCCAGCTTGGTCGCCCCATTACAGTAAAGATATTGACGAGCAACACAGGAGAGTACCTCAACCTCCCCAAGAGACCCATGAGGGGGAAAAAGTTACAATTAAGGAACCCAAAAGTCACAGTATTTCTTATAAAAGGGGATAATCTTTACTCATTACTCAGTGTACACACAAATATGCAGAGTGCCTCAATTAAGGGGGGGGGGGGAAGGTGCAAAACAGCTGGGCCCAGGAGATGAGAGGCCCCTAAATTCAAAGCAGGGGGCCCAAATTCGTACTAAAACTATTGTAAAAGTACTGCTTATAGTCTTTTGGGGCCCTATATTTTACTCTTACACCACCCCTCCCCTTGAAAATAATGTAGTTGCGGCACTGAATGTGCATATACTGTAAAAATAGGGCCAAGATAACAAACAAGATAGGGCAAACGATAACACAAAAATTACCAGTCCTGAAGATATCCACATCCAATTATCGACTCACTTTTGTCTACTCAAGAAAATTGATAGACCACATTCACTATACACTATGCTCTTCTTCTCCCTCCTCCCCCTCACCTCCCCCTTTTTTACGATCTGTCAGTACAGGGTTTGGGTTGTTAGTCTTTGTTCGATGACTTATAGACGAGGTTACTTAATCTTAATGAAATTATTGATAAGACTAATTCTGTTTAGAGCCCCCCCCCCCCCCCCCCCCCCACCCCATCCTCCCCAATGATTGTTCTGGTACCGTTAATCACCTATTAATAGTTCTGGCAAAGCTACGGTTCCCCCGCCCTAAAGGTCAGAAATCGTGAAATTGCCTAGTTATGCCACCCCCCCCCCTTCCCCCGGCCGAGCGGGGTATAACTAGGTTATTTCACGTTTTCTGGACTTAAAGCACTTAAAATCTTCTGCTAGAAATTGACTAGAAAAGCTTCATGCGTTCAAGAAAATCAATGTTTCATCCCCTTATATCGTGGTTTTTCTGCACCCAAATTTACTAGAAGCGTCATACAAACAGCAAACTAAATAAACTAGTTAACTATTAATCGAATTGTTTAATAGCCCATGGGCGTTTAATGGACGATTTACGGTATTAAAAAAAAAAGTCTCTAGAATTTTGGCCAAATTTTGGTGTAACAATATAACTTCGTTTGTGATACACACCTAAAAAATAAAAATTAACCACTGATTTTCATATACGGCGCCGGCAACGACTCGCGCCTCTAGTTTCTCGAGGGAGGCGTGCCTCACCGGGTCAGAAACGAGGCTCTAACTAAATAAAACAAATGTGTCACGTTTTCCTAATTGCCAAGAACTTTTCGAAGCCCGCTACGCAACTGAATTAAATTAAAACAGACTATATACTGACGATTGACAGGTAACTGGAATGAGACCCGTAAACGAGAATCATTTCTGGTTCCAGCTCCGATTTCTGGCAGACTTGCAGAATCGGTAAACTGTCGACTTTCCGTGCGCGAGAACCATGACGTCAGCACAAAAGCTTCTAGGTAGCGAGCTGCAGTTGTGCAAGGACCGATGATATCGATAGTAAAGGGTTGCACGCCATTGCACACATCTATCGATCCTGTAACCTTTGGTTACGACCGTCGATGAATCAAACTTAAGCCTCGGGATTGAAGCTAACCCATAAACAACGAGATCAACCATGAGCTGCCGTAGTCAAACGACCCTAACTCGTAACTGAAAAAAAACCAGTCTGTCCAAATACTGATTTGAAAGTTGAAGCAATCGGAATAGTGACGTTCCCAAAAGTTTAAATTAATTTAAGTTGAATACTTCTTTCAGATATGTATTCTATAGAGCAGTGACATAACGTAGTATTATTGTATATAGCTCTATGCTGGAGCCTTAATGGGTTAGCTGCAAGGGGCACTGCAGAGAGAAACAGAAGGGGCGTCATACTGAAGCCGATACTGTGAAGAGTGATTTCTTAGACCTAAAACGCGCGATTTTTGTTGTTGGAGAAAACAACGTTATTTTAAGCCTAAGAAATCCACTCTTCCGTTGTTTTTCCCTCCATTTTTATGTAGTGCACCTTGTAGTTATGCCCTCCCTCCAAAACCCATACTGGTGCCAATATGGCGGCAAATGTCACTGCTCTATACATATACACGAGAAAAGTACCCAAGTCACTGAATAGAAGCACAAAGTGTGGAAGGGATCATGTTCATTATTTGGCCAATAAGCTTAGAGCTTTTTGAAGGTGCAAGCGGTAGATGTTAAGTGAAAGGTATCCATCATGTCAGTTATTTTTTGTGGCATGAGGGAGGAAACCGGAGTACCCGGAGGAAACCCTCGTGCAAGGGGCGGCAAACAACCGGAGAAAACCCCGTACATGCACTTCCCTTCACCAGGATCGAACCCGAGTCTGTAAGAAGCCATAGAAGTACAGCTGGGATCAAGACGCCTGTCGAATCTGACGCCCCAGCACTCGCAGCTAAATAAAACATATAGAGCAGCGGCAAGTGACGTCATATTGGCTACAAGAGAGATAGCTGCAAGGGGGCACTAGATTATAATGGAGGGTTAAACAACGGCACTTCGAGTCTAGGCAGTGCTTTGAGAGCGGATATCTTAGGCTTAAAAAACCGTTGTTTGCTCCAATCCCTTATTCTGCGAGGTTGTAATCGGAAAAAAAAAAGATTCCATTTGCTCCAAAATGTCAGCAACTGCCAACAAATCGACAAAAATCGCGCGTTATAGGATATAGGCCTATGAAATCCACTCTTAACAGCATTGTCTTCAGTAAGACGCCCTTCTGTTCCCCCTCCAGTGACCCTTGCAGCTAACCCAGTTACTGGCTCCACCATACACAATAATACTACGTCATGTCACTGCTCTATATGGCTGTATCAATCGATCCATAATTTAAAAAATGGTTTAGGTTTAAGTATTGATTGGACATGTCATGAAACTCTGCTTAGCAATCACACAAAATCACCAATTTTGGAATTTACATTTTGCCCCATTTCGTGTTCCACTTCACGTAACACAGGCATGACTTACAATTTTTTCAATGCTTATTTCCACCCTCAAATGTCAGGCGGGCCTGCTTTACGAGTTAGGCTAATAACTATGGTTTTATAGTTATATGTTTAGCTATCTCCATCTACAAGGCACATTAGAACTGGTTGTTCTTTTGTTGCTGCCAGCTGCTCAATTTACACAATTTCAGTATAATTTTTTACGCAAATATGCTTTACCGCAAATGATAAAATTAACATAAAAATCCAACTTGGTAACACATTTTTATGCCACCAGAAATTTGAGTAATCACTTCCAATCCTCCTTGTCCAAAACTGTCAACACTCCTTGTATCAAATGTTATGATTTCCCGCAGTACCGTCTAAAAAGCCTATCAGCTGTAAGGAAGCCCCGATGTTTTAATTTGCCACGGTTTTTGTTTTTTAAGTTCACTTGACTACAGCCGAAAAAGGCTACGGAAGGAAAAAGTCGTTGTTGTAGTCTACCCAGCATTCAGAAGACTAAAAGCGCGGTCGACAACGTCTTTTCATTAGTGACTGAAGACTACTGATCCATAAATTCAAACCAGACACCAACCGTATCATTTACGACAGCATTTTTCCTGCGCAGTTCGGCAGTGATCCATCAGAAGAGATCCTTCACTACGTCGGACTATTGATTCGAATCACCCAAGGAACTATTTTCTTCACTTTCCCCGTCAAGAGGAGGAATACCGCAAGTAAGTGACAAGCACCAAGCAGCTTAATGGAAGCCGAGGTAAAGCGGCCAGCGGAAGGAGTTCATCGTGGTAATTACATTACGTGAACCATTTCTTAATTAGGTGGTAGCCAAGACGAGGCCGAGCATCCAATTTCCCTGCGCCATCAGCGACATCCGTCGAGACTTGGAGTGTATCACGAAACACGGGCCACAAGAGACAAAAAAGGTCGTGACCTTTTAAAAAATGACCACGCGCCAGTAGAATGCTAAAACGATTCCCTCTTTCTTCAGGTGATATGCCCAACACGATGCGAAAATTGTAAACCTTACAAATGTAACTAGAAAACCAATACCACTAATTCAATTTTGACAATGAATGCATGAAGCTCTTCTAAACTCAAACAAAACTCTAATTTTAGCAATTCACCGAAAGTTAACTTCTTTTAATAAGTTGTATACGCTGCTGTAGTGGTTTTCAACCTATGGATCGGGACCCCAAATGGGGTCGAGGGCGTCCTCTCGGGGGAGGGGAGGGGGGGTCGCGAAACAAGCGGGAAAAAAATTATTTTACTTTTTTAAAATCTTTTCAGTGATATTCAGCTAAACATTCATGAACTAGCGTCCAAAAAACAACTACAACCATCTCATTAATGATAATTATGATACTTCGGAAGTTCTGATAATGTAAATATAAATGATATTTCTTATCTTATATGATAATTAATAATTATAATGATTATTGATCATAATGTATATTGTATAATTCTATAAATTGCGAGGGCTATTTTTTTTTTTATATGAGCAAACGACAACGTTTAAAATGCTTAAAATGCACAAAAAGCGTTGGCTTTCCGGGACTTCTCCCCGGACTCCGCTGGGGGAACTCATAACGCTCCCGCAGACCCCCTAGTTGTGAAACCGACGGACGAAACCGACGGACGATCCCCCCTAAATTTTTTTAGGGGGGATCCAGCTTTGAATAAGGTTGGGAACCACTGCGTTACTATTTAGTTGCTGTGCTGCAGTGGCGTGTACATGAGGGGGGTGGGGGGGGGGCGCGACGGGGGCACCATAGCAAAGGCGATTTTGGAAAAAAAAAAGATGCATTTTTGCGCCAGCATTTGCAGGTGTGGCGTTGCGCAATCTAACGAAAACCGCAAACGGTGATAACCGCGGTTTTGAAAAGTCGTCATAAGCACACAAATCACACCTAAACCACCAGGCAGAACACAATTCACAGTTCATCGTGTATTTTCGGAGAACAAACCGTTCTCCTTCCTCAGAAAAAAATGCACAACACGGAGGAAAAATAAGTTTTCACACGACGTTTCGTAAACAAAAATCCGAAATTTTTTGGTCTATACAAAACGTCATGTGGGAACTTATTTTTCCTTTGTGTTGTGTGTTTTTTATGAGGAAGGAGAACAGTTTATTCTCAGAAAAATTCAAGTGAACAGTGAACTGAGTTCTGCCTGGTGATTTGGGTGTGACTGGATGACTTATTACGGTGCGGCGTTGCCTGAAAAATAGCATAAAGGCTAAAAAAAAAGTCAAAAAGAGGAATAAAAAAGGGCAAAAAAAAAACCTAAGAACGGGTAAAAAGATAATAAAAGAAAGGTCCCTAGGCAAGCATGTTCATTAAAAGCTTAAAAAAAGGCCCAAAGACGGGAAAAAAGGCTAAGAAAGGATAAAAAAAATAGGCAAAAAAAAAGTCCATAGTAAAAAATGTGCCCTATTACTAAAAGTTAGCCCTGCCCTCTTGGGGGTCTGTGCACGCTACTGATTTGTTGACATGGGATTTTATTCCGTTACTGTTTTGGGTTGGTTAAAAACTCATCTCCTAAAACCTAACATTATTTTTTATTTATTTAACGGGGGAGGGGAAATTGATTGCTTAATGTTTTACAGAATGTGTGCTTTTTATCGTGGTTGTCAATGAGTCAATTCCGGGTTTACACTTGGATTCCTCCAGCTAAATTGTCCCTCTCACCGTAGTGAGATAACCCAGTCTATAGCTTCGTGTTCCCTAAAACGCGAAACAACAACAATGCTATAATTTGTTCCACATTATGGTTGCAGGAAACTGACTACGGTGCTGCGTTTCCTTCCACTACGAGTGCAAAAAAACAAAAAAAAAAAACGTAAATATCCTACTCGTAGACTCTAACAATATCTGTAGAGTCTATACAAGTGTGATTTTCAAATGTTTTTGCACTCGTAGTGCCAGGAAACGTGGCGTCATACTATCAGTTTCCTGCAAACATAATGTGGAACAAACTATAGAAGGTAACAACATAGACGATGGCCTAAATCAATAAACGTATTCGTAAGAACTGGAGCCATCGGACTTTTACACCATTTTAGGATATTAATGCAAACGGCCCGAAGTTCTGTAGGAACTTGTGTGTGCCGAATTGAATTGAATTCACACAAGCAATTAAAATTCGCCGTGGCTGATGTAGCTGGAATCAAATGCAAACAAGGCGAATTCCTAACATTGATGGACGATTTAAACTCGGATATTTTCTGCTTGGTGGAAACGTTTGCAAAACAGGACGACCTCGACTGTATTTTCACCCCAACTTCACAGATGTGATCGAGTTATCAGCCGAAAAGTTGGAATGTTTATCTTCACCAGGGACTTCCTTCAAGTTCAATTCATCAGAATGGAGTCTTCCAGAAACCTGGAATCATATCAAAAACCAAAACTGGTAAAAGGGGCCGCCAAGTTCCGAATGGTTCGGCCCTTCAAAGGAGTGATATCAACACACCAAAACATTCGCCAACTTAATCGCACTGCTTAATAGTTCGAAGGTTAAATTAAAACTAGAACATTGCTACTTACGGTAGCAATGTTCAAGTTTTCATTTAACGTACAAAGTATTATTCGGTGTGATTAAGTTGGCGAATGTTTTGGTGTGTTGATATCACTTCTTTGAAGGGCCGAACCATTCGGAACTTGGCGGCCCCTTTTACCAGTTTTGGTTTTTGATATGATATCAGTCCTTTTATTTAAAATTGTGTATTAGATTCAACTCCACCACCGTGCAGATGTGTAATAAAGTGGCACGTCAACAAGAAATTGGTTTTCAACGCTTTGCTGCTACTTTTTTGCCTATAGGCCGAACCATTCTCAACTTAGTCACCTCTTTATAGGTTTTTGGTTTGGTTTTAATTTTGTTGTAATTTGCTTCATTTCGTTAGTTTTGGAGTGTTGATATCACTCCTTTGAAGGGCCGAACCACTTTCAACTTGGTAGCCTCTTCACCAGTTTTTGGCTGTTTATTTTGCTTTGTTTTAAGAGTTGGTTTATTTTTCGTGAATTGGACTGAATACAATTTCTTAGGCAACGTTGTTTAGATTTTCGTGCTACGCCAGTGTGTGTCTAGGCAAGCACGTCAGTATACACGTTGTGAATGTCCGAACTTTGGCCGTCCAATGAGAGACGATGTCGACAATACTAACAATGGTTATAACAATATTTTCGTACTTACGCGCCATCCCACGTCATCTCCGTTACACCCCTAGGCTCCAAACCATAAAAGGTACGCAGTTCGTATCGTACTGCAGCCATTCGTCCAATTTCATAGCCGGAAGCCTTCCCGTTATCTCGGTATCGATGAATAATCACCCTATGGAAATTAACATGGGGACGAGCGGACTAGCTAGCAAGATTTGGCATTGAAAGCAGCTTAGGTGACATTCCTACACGAGTTAATTTTTGTCAGGTGGGTCATTGCTCTCGATTTCAACACAATTTAAGCTTTTGTACCGCATTATTATTTTTCCCCAAGTAGGCTACCAGAAATGTGCCCCACTATACTTCAAGATATAAGACACTGACGCTATGGCGTCACGCTACAATGGTTTACAACCTCGACAATTGAATTGATGTGATGTTTGTTGTGATGATTGTTGCCCAACTTGGCGCGACACACTAGCGTGTGTCTAGATAATATCAAGTTTGCACAGTAAGAGAGTATAATAAGAAAGTTGCATACTAAAAATTTTTTAGACACTTAGCCTATATATACTGGCAGTTGATATATCCCGAAAAATGAACAAATCAAAAAATAGGAATTAAATTTTTTTTTTAATTAAAAAAAAATTAATTTCTTTTGAGCCTTAAGTCAGCCGAAGCAATTGAATGCTTGTGTGGCTGAACCGGCTCAATTTTGAACATTACCAAACCTTTAGAGAAGAAGAAATAACTTGTAAAGGGATGTGCCAACCCGGGGATTCGATCCGGAAAATTTCCGATCATCGTCGGGGCCCAAAGTTGTCCGGAACTGGCCAGAACAGTTCCCATCACAGCCACTGAAGGAGCGTTGTAGCCTCTCACGCTACCCTGGCCGGCAGTCCTGGGTCCTGATGATGTTCGAATTGATAACACAAAACACAAGGTGAGACCCCCGATTTCGCACAAAGCGTCACGTCACGCACATCCGTAATTTTGACTGCAACCGTCAGTCTTAAAAAAGGCTTCCAAAACCACAGCCTGGCTGCACGAATAAATGAAGACATACTACACCTCTCCTAGCGATCAGTACTGCAGCCTATAGAGCAGTGACACGGCGTAGTATTATTGTATATAACTCTATGGTGGAGCCAGTAACTGGGTTAGCTTCAAGGTGCACTGATGGGGGGAAAGCAGAGCATCTTACTGAAGCCAATGCTATTAGACTGGATTTCTTAGGCCTAGAACGCGCGATTTTTGTCAATTTGTTGGCACTTGCTGACATTTTTAAGCAAGTGGAATCTTTATTTTCCGATTACAACCTCGTAGCATAAGGGATTGGAGAAAACAACGGTTTTTTAAGCCTACGAATTCCACTCTCAAAGCACTGGCTTGACTAGAAGTGCCGTTGTTTAACCCACCATTTCAATCTAGTGCCCCTTTCAGGTATCTCTCTTGTAGCCAATATGACGTCACTTGACGCTGTCCTATTGGATTTCATACCGACTAGTTTACTCAGCTTTAACTGTTCAAGTATAGACTACGATGTTATCTCCCAACTGAAACCTTAGCAGAAAATCGCACTTAAAAGGTTGACTTTAGTTAGAAGTCCGTTATAAGGCGTCGTCGCTGTCTTTATTCTCTGACGTGTAATGTACGATTTTGGCACGCTATCAGACTTCCTTGCGTGATGCGTCCCTCCAGAAAAATAATTATATAGCCATACTGTTTGGCGACCTTGAACGTTCACAACGTCGCCTGTTGCATGTAACGGCCTCGCATTACGTAAAGGTTGCATGCGATTTTTCTTTTAACTGGGTAACCTATAAACAGGAGGAGTTACCCTTTTGTACTCGTGCCTTTTGTCTTTTCAATTTTCTGGATCGACCAAACTCATTAACGATTCACGTAATATACAAACACTGGGACACTTTCCTTAATATCACGTTTTGTTGTATCGACCACAAAAACCACAATTACCAGCGCTCCAAAAATAACCAGTGTGAAATCCATACATGCAGAGCAGCATACAAAATAGGCCTTTCACCCTGGACGTTACGAAATAGCTTTGAACGTAGTACAATAAAACGAGGTGGAAATCCGAACGTGGTCCCAAACTAGACCGTCTGCTTGCTGGCGTCGCATTACTTTTTTTTTTTGGGGGGGGGGGGGGGGGTTGCGTCAATTCAGCTTGTTGGAACCTATGTAGTTATTTATGCGTTTTATGCTAGTTCCGCTTTGCTAATAGCAAGAATGTCGAGTGTCACACCAAATATTGCGCCAAAAGAAGGAGACAAAACAATGATGTAAATCAACAGGCAAACAGCATGAAATAGGCCACTACTGCCAGCCAGCTACATCGTTTACTCGCTGCCTGTGGGCGACTTGTGTGGAATGTGGGGCAACGAACGTCGTAGCAAGCTGTGGGACTGATGGTTGCCCTCACTGCTAGACCAGCGTTTATGGTGCCAGGTTCAGTTCAAACGATTTTATTTCTACCCCAAGTTGTTAAAAAACAACAACCTTCTATTAGACTTTAGTGTTCAGGCAGTAACGTGTCTCTTGAACGACACACTGTTCGAATGGTAACGAATATCAGTTATGGTAAGTAAGTTTAGACGGTAATGCACGCTGGAATGGTGCAGCTGTAAATGAAGCTCGCTACCTTTTAGGAAAATAGACGTGGGCTACCACGGAGATTTAAGCGGATTCGTCCGTTTTCCGTAACAATTACGCACTAGGTAGTATCATGCAAAAACCACATAAAGGTAACAGGACCCATCAGGTTTTTACAATAGAAAGTAGTGATGTCAGAGCCAAAATGGCTGCCAGCACGTTTGTGGTCCGAACCGTGATCAGGGTTGAGACGGAAAACTTGGTGGCAGCCATTTTGGCTCTGATATCACTACTTTCTATGGCAAAAACTTGACGACTTTCGTGAAGTAGTATTTCATCCTATGTGCTTTTTTTTATGCGTGTTGTTCTATTTGTATTGTCGGTGTCATTATGATTGTTAGTGTTTGGTGGGGCGGATGACCCTGCACGAAGGGTCCACATTCAACGAATGAAATCAGATCACGTCAACACGTAACACGGTCACACATGATGAAAAATGGTCGTTTTTTTTAATTTACTGATGACGTCAGTGGGGAATCGTCCACGTCAGTTACTGGTCACGTCAGGAGTGGTTACTCGAATGGTTACTCGGCAGTGCAAAGGTGTAAGGCAACACCCTTACGAAGATCGGATTAAATATTTGGAGCTTCCAACTGTGCAGGAACAGAACAAGATCTTATTTTAACATATCAAATCTTAGAGACATCAATTGGTTTACCCAGTGAGGTTTTTTTTAACTCTCCACCGTCAGTTTTACTTGTGGTCACAGTACAAAGCTCAAGAAGCCAGCGTTCAGAAATGCTATCAGCAGATCATGTTTTACTGTGCGTTTCGTCGGTAGGTGGAATGTCTGGATAAGGATAGAGTTAGTGTGGTGAATTCTACTAAGTTCAGCAGCTGCAAGAGAAACTGTGATAAACTCCAATTCCATCACGGATGTTTTAAAGGTGCATATCCACTAAATGACAAGCTGCATCATCTAGCGCCGTCTACCATTAATTAGTTCTACACAGCACTTCATTTCAACAAGCGAAGGAATGAGAAAAGAAATTTCTTTTTACACAACAAACACGCCCCGTGCCTCCTTAATTATTGAGTGTAAAGTTGGTGCGTCCTCGTGCACCAGTAGGCAAGTGGTCAAGGTTAATGATATCACTGTCACTAGATGGTGCCCATCTAGCGGTTCAAAATTTGCATTTCGAAACGAGTGATAGCTGGAAAAAAAAGCGCCCGTGATGTCTTTAAGCTCAACTTTGCAGTTCACTCCCTGGTGCACGTGGACGCACCAACTTTACACTCAGTAATGAAGGAGGCACGTGGCCTGTTTGTTTCATAAAAAGAAATTCATTTGTGTGTTCCTTCGCTTGTTGAAAGTAAAGGCTAGACAGAACTAGAGAGCGGTAAATGGCTATAGATGCTGCAGCTTATCATTTAATAATAATAATAACAATAAATCAAAGTTTGTTGCAATAGTAACGGGTCTGGCAAAGACCGGGGGGTCGCTTACAGCCAGCCACAAATTATACGGCATTTACTGTAAAATTAACGTCTTAAAAAATAAGAAATTACTTATAATGAATTTCAACAATATGATAAAAAAAATTTTTTTAAATGAAATAAAACAATGGTCAGGAATGTGGAATAGACGAAGATGGGGTGGGGGACACGAATGCCTTACCACCAAGGTTAGACCTGCCAGATGCCATGATCCCCGATGGCATCGCCAAACGTGTAGGTTTGTCAGGGGAAGGATGGCCAAGGTGCAGACAAGGGAATGTTTAAATAGGCTAATGAAGCTAAAAAAAATTTTAAATCGTTGTAAACTTGCTCAAATTTCGTGTTGATCAAAATCAAAATCAATTTGGTGGTAATCCCCCTTTAAATGCGCCTTTTCGCATTTTCAACTCCTAGATGCAGCACCGTAGAATCTTCGAGCAATATAAAGAAAATAGCGGTAAATTAAAAATGGAACAATACTAAAACGAGATCACGTGACCCACATCAGCCTAATGGATGACGGAGAATCTGGAACGTGGATGCTGTGTTTAGAACATTGGCAACGCTATCGAAATGATGAACCAGCGCCTTTAAGCATGTGTTTTTTTTATCAGTCTTGCTCTCTTATTGTTATTATTATTGTTATTGTCATCTGCTCAAGTAACCGGTACACAGCATTACCAAGTAGCACGTGTTTTATGATTTTCAAACATCTCGACCATGGGGTCAGTAAACTGGTCAGTTTTGCGTCAATGCTGTCACGTGACCCGCAATTCGTCTGATAGGCCAGACGTCGTTCACGTGACTACGAGAAGACGGAGGGCGGAAGTGACGTTGTCGTATTACTGCGCCGAATCTCGCGACGGCAGCGCGTGGGCACATGACTGCGCGTGGCTGTTTTAAGGCAGGCCAGATGTTGCTTTAATCCCAGTAATCAACCGGGAAAATCGCTTACACGTAGAAATAAATAAATTTCCGTATTCCTGCCACAAAAGTATTACATTTTTCGATTGCACATTATAGCTCTTCAGTAAATAGCGACATGTGTTCGTTTATCCAGAAAGTATTTCAAGGAAGGAAGCATTTTTGTACGGAAGGTGTCGCCCTGGGTTGACAAAACGTGGCGGCAACACGACAAATAAATCGCATCAGCGGTGGTTCAGCGGCCATATTGCCCAACTCAGTCGCGTATGCTATTTTTCATCCAAGATCCGGCCGGTATACTGTATAGAACAGTGACATTTGCCGCCATATTGGCACCAGTATGGTTTTTGGAGGGCATAACTACAAGGTGCACTACATAAAAATGGAGGGAAAAACAACGGAAGAGCGGATTTCTTAGGCTTAAAATAACGTTGTTTTACAACAAAAATCGCGCGTCTTAGGTCTAAGAAAACACTCTTCACAGCATCGGCTTCAGTATTACGCCCTTCTGTTTCTCTCTGCAGTGCCCCTTGCAGCTAACCCATTAAGGCTCCACCATAGAGTTATATACAATAATACTACGTCGTGACACTGCTCTATAGTAGAGCCCTGTCTCGACGTTCGCCTTGTCATAAAGTTGTTGTGCCAACAACAAACCAACAAAGTGTGTTATAACTTTACCACCTCTCTTCACTAATTAGTTCCCTTGCAAAACCGCTTTCATGCCGTCATCTGTAGGCAGTAGAACAACCACCCTTTCTTTGCTCCTTATGAAACGTATGCAGTTGGACCAAGTGCACGTGCTCGTGTTCATGCTGCTGCCCAACTGCTACCTTTCTTTCAAGACCCAGTTTTAAACTATAAATCTCACCAAGAGTGCTTGTTTATTTTCGTTTACTGCTACGTACCCAAGCGCCCGTATTAACTAACACCTTCCCGCTGAAGCATGTGAAAAAGGCGTGGTGCGGAAATGGTTCGAAAAAAGAAGGTTATTTACACTGCGGGTCTTTTTTTTTCTCTCTCTCCACTGCCTCTCGTGGAAGCGATAAAGTGTTTGGCACATCCAACGCCTTTCGTTGGAGTAACAAAGAATTAAATTGTTGTTGCGGTTTTTTTTAAGCACCTGCGAATTATAATAAATACACCACGATCTAAATTTATTCTGAAGTTGAAGCTTATAACCGACCACTATTTGTTGTCAGTAGCACACCACGGGAGGGAGTTGGAGATGGGGGGGGGAGGGGGGAGGCAAAGAGAAGGCACGTGTTCCTTGCCCCAGACCCGAAACCCCTGAGTAAATTCTCGGACCCATTAAGAATTTTACTTTTTTGTCCACTTCCCATTTCCGCCCCCAAACACAATTTTTGGGTGCAGTACTGTTTGTTATTTGTCCTGCACTGGATAAATGCCAGATTTAGGGCTGTAATGTAATTAAAGAGGCTTGCTTCCCTGTTGGTTTACTCACTGACACCATTTTGCTACCTACAGTAAAACCTACATAAACAGTGTTCTCATGAACTTGTAAGTTGCTACGTGGTTGTCAGGGGACTAACTTCATTGATGGCTATACCTCTCCTCTACCCAACAAATTTTATTCTGTTGCTAAATTATGCTATTTTTTTGCGTGGGATGAGAAATTTTCCGTTGGTTACTGAATTATCATTGTTGACTGTTTTGTTCCGACTCGGTAGAGGCAAATTGAGGCATCATCTAAAAATGTTAACCTAGCTCCGAGCAACAAGCTATATGAGTCTGGTTGCTACAGTGACCCTTCCGTGAGATACCGGGTTATGACTCTTATCCGTCTGATCACCCGCCATCGACGGCTCAGTGGAACATGCGTTGCTGCGGCATGGCTGATGTTATGGGCGGTTTTGAATTACTTTAACAAGTTCATCGGGATTTTTATTGTTGAAAAACAAATGATGGAAATAGCAGCTCACCTGATTTAACAAGTAACATGCTGTTGCCACAGACGTAATTCCGAGTGAATAGCAGTTAAAGTCTAGGTAATACAGCAATACTAAGCTAAGCTAATTTCTATCCGAGATTGCGAAAACGGATGTAAGCTGTGTTGGCTGAGGTATGGCTAAAGTCTTCCGTATTGGAATTTTAAGACGATGTAATGCTAAAAGCCAAGTTATCAATTGCTATAGAAACCAATAATTCCAGGCAGTGCCGCAATTAGGGGTGGTGCAAAGTGTGCGAGGCAACCAGGCCCAGGTGGGAGAGGGCCCGGACTTTACAAGCCAGGGGCCAAAATGGACAAAATTCACTATTGCTTGGTCCTGAGTTGGAGCCCCTGTTTGCAAAATTGTGCACTTGTTGAGGAGGGGGCAACATTTTGCCCTTGCACCCCCTCCTTGGAAAAAGCTTTTTGGGGCACTGATTCTAGCTCAAGCACGTATCACAGTCGGGTTTACAATTAGAAATATTGAGATTGTAATGCAATATTTCAGTTATTTGATCAACATATTGATCAAATAACAATAAGTTGATCGTCATGCGTTGTAAGTCCACTTGGTGTTATTTACATGGGTCATCGAGTCAGCAAGTCAGAAGCTGAGCATTCCGAAGCTGGAAACCGACCTGCTGAAGCTGCCCAGGACCAATTACCTTGGTGATCGAGTACCTAAACATGTCTTGCCTGGGGAATGAGCAACCAGGAACTGTTCGGGTAATGACTTACGTCACTGCATTGCATAACTGCCTATTACTGAAAGATTATCACTTCAGGAAAGCGGTTACAATTTGTACGAGAGGTATAAAAACATGACGTTACACAAACTCCCCCGTTTTTTTTTTGTATGTTTTTCTCCTTTAAGCGTAAAACGCGGTTTTAGTTTTCCAATAGTTGTGGACCCACCCATTACGTTGCGCAATAATAAAAACTAGTTCCGTGATCGCAGAAGGTTACTTTTGGAAATGACGCTAAAAATATGTTTATACGGAAACAATTTTGATTTAGTTTCCTGGTTCCGTGTTACGATATCAGAAGTTCACTAAATAATCACGCAATGATACTGTTTTGGTAAAGGAGGAACATTTTACAGCAGAGGCAAAAAAAAAAAGAAGGTGAGTGCTTCAAGTTCTGATTAAAAGTGTAACATTGTTTAAATCACTTTAGTCCAATAGCGCGGTGCGAAACAGAGATAAGGAGCTTGCCATCCTGTTCTAGTGACTGCCTGACAGTCTGTTTTTCTGTCTGCACGGTAACTTTTGAAGCCATTGTCCGATTCATTCAGATATTCCGCATTCATTCTATTTATGGATTTAATTTCGTAAATAATGAAACTGAACATAGGGGTTGCGGGGATTTCGATTCGCAGATACCAAAAGTGTTAATATTGCATGAGTAGGAAAATGAAAACACTGCAATGAAGTATGCTGAACGTGAACAAAGTCAACACAACCGGACGGTTCGAGCTGACTCCATTTTATTATCAAGGGAATAAAAACACAATACACTTAAAATTGCATAAAGGTGCAAACAGAGAGTGTATTGCAAACAAAACTGCATAAGTCAATGCAACAATTCGAATTATTTAAAAAAAGGATAATTTACATTTTTTTTTAATTTTAAAAAGAGGAAGAGGAGAGTGACCTCTCTGAGCTGAAAGCACAAAAAGTAGTGGCGACTATTGAGTGCAGTCAAGGTTTATTAATTTTTTCCGAGTGGGAATGAATAAAACTGTTCGAATTGTTGTATCGAACAAAACTTAAGCAGTTTCGTCTGCATTCGGCTGTCCGTCATGCAATTTTAAGTGTAGTGAGTTTTTTATTTCCTTGATAATGAGTTGAAGTCAGCTCGAAATGTCGGATTGTGTTCGCATTGTGCACTTTTGGTTTCCCCTTTTCAACATAATATAACATGAGCACAACGATGGTAATTAGCATCATTCAGGGAAATTAATCACAAGTAAATTTACAACTAAAAGACAGCCTTAGCCCACCCCTGAGCATTCGGGAGGAGGAGGGTCCCGGAAATCCGCGCATGTTCGTGTCGGTTGTGACGCTGGTAGGTATTTCCTAGCAAAACTGTCCCTTTCCGTCACGAGATAACTTCAGCAGTTAAAAATACTTGACACATGGAAACGGACTTAAGAAGCACACGCGTCACTTATTACGGTTAATGGTTGAATACACAAATTCAACCCATGCAACACAAAGTCTTCCAGGTTTTTTTTCCAGTTAGGGCGTGGGTGGAGGCAGGGAGAACTTTTTTTTATTTGTAGTGAGAAAAAAACCAAACACAACCTCTGTTTTCATGACGTTTTAACCTTCTTCGTCCTCTGCGTGGCTCTCACTCATCCAATAGCGCAGCGTCAAGTGACGTCATATTAGCTACGAGATACCATCTGGAGGGCATAGATAGCTACAAGGGGCACTAAACTAAAATGTATGGGAAAAAACGGCACTTCTAGTCAAGACAGTGCTTTGAGAGCGGATTTCTTAAGCTTAAAAGAACGTTAATTTCTCCAACAACAAAATTCGCGCGTTATAGGCTTAAGAAATCCATTCTAATAGCATTGGCTTCAGTAAGACGCCCTTCTTTTCGCCCTCCAGTGCCCCTTGCAGCTAACCCAGTTACTGGCTCCACCATCGATTTATACACAACAATACTACGTTATGTCACTGTCCTATCATAGTCAAGGACGTCATCTTCGGAAAAAAATACACATGCGTAGAGCGTTAACGCTCTTAATCTGATGTTTCTGACGGCGTGGTTGGTAGAAACATTCTTTTGTTGGTGTATTACGAAAAAACAGTGTAGCACTCACACACTTCTTGCAGCGCATACATTTATCAGATGAACGTTAAGTCATCACGACACATGAAACATGATTTAAAACTATTATAGACTGCTCAAGGGTTAAAGCGTCAGCATTTGAAGATTTTTTTAATACGTTTGGGAGGAACAATACGATTGAACAAATATTCAAGACAAAGAGCACAAACATTAGGAGAGTGAAACACACTGACAGCAACCTGATTGGATTGGCTGACTAAGCCAGTAAGAACTTGGGGAAGAAAACCTATCGGAACTCGATCGAAGTTGGAGGTAGAAAAAAAAAAGAATTACGAAAATAAAACGAGGAGAGCTTGTAATTCGCGGAGATTTAGAACGGTCGCAGGAAGGGTGCTTTTTAAAATTTGTTGATAGCTTATCAGCTGATTTTATGGAAGAGAATAATAATTTAGGCCACATTTATGCATTAAGCCCTTCTCGCTCACGGAAAGCTATTTGCTGGGCTTGTATCTATACCAAATAAATCTATAACTAATCATAGTAACGAGTTCTGACGGTTACAGTTAGTCGGCCGAACGAGAGGTGCTGTTGTATAATAGTTTATTTTCTATATTCGTAGTTACGGTACTTAAGTAACCTGTGATTTCTCCCTATTGCTCCACAGACTGGTTTACTGCTTCACTTTTTTTCTGATGTCAGCCCAGTGCTCCACAGAGTGGTTTACTGCTTCACTTTGTTTCTGATGTCTGCCCAGTGCTCCACAGAGTGGTTTACTGCTTCACTTTTTTTCTGATGTCTGCCCAGTTCTCCACAGACTGGTTTACTGCTTCACTTTTTTTCTGATGTCTGCCCAGTGCTCCACAGAGTGGTTTACTGCTTCACTTTGTTTCTGATGTCTGCCCAGTGCTCCACAGAGTGGTTTACTGCTTCACTTTTTTTCTGATGTCTGCCCAGTTCTCTACAGAGTGGTTTACTGCTTCACTTTTTTTCTGATGTCTGCCCAGTTCTCCACAGAGTGGTTTACTGCTTCACTTTTTTTCTGATGTCTGCCCAGTGCTCCACAGAGTGGTTTACTGCTTCACTTTGTTTCTGATGTCTGCCCAGTGCTCTACCTCAAATTTTGGCCACGACGCCTAAAAATACTTGATGTAGGAATCCGAACTTCGAGCTCACGATTTTTATGCACCAAGACTCCCATTCCAGACAGCTTTGCAACAAAATCAGAACAAAACTACAAACGTACCCGTGTTTCAAACAGAAAAAAAAAAAAAAACACTCACGGACAAAGAACTGGTAAAGACACACAAAAGCCATTCTACCGCGCTCACTTTGCTCGTTCGGCCAATGAATAACAAACATCCAGATAAACGAACAAAATTACAACAATAATTTTGAATATTTCTTCAACGTGTTATTACTTGTCAGACCTTTCGTTAATTTACCTATTTTCGTGCGAAAAACAACAAAAAAAGTTTTAGCCGTTATCAAACAACGGTAGAAAACTTACATATCACAATAAAAATTCAAGTTTCAACATAGCGCCCGTTTTGGGTTTGTCAAATCGATAACAAAACCATCGAATACTGTCATTTGGAAAGCGGTCCACCATTTTAAACGATGTCAACATGCTTACGCAACCACATTTCAGCCAGAGGAAGGAAATAAACAGTGAAGTTGAAGAACTCTTATGTTTATTTCAGTGCTACGTGATAGTCCTATGTAGATCTTAGTACAGTAGCTCAGGATTCTATAGGATTGGCTGCAGTAGGAGTGACATATCCTACGTCTAGGAATAGTTATTCCTGGTTAGGGCATAGCTCCAAAGAGGAAGGGAACCACAGCTTCCAGGCCTAACCACAGGTGGAGTTAAGTAACATCCCATTAGCCACAAACTGCTGACAGTTACCCCTAGCACGATAATTAGGCACTGGCCCCCTTGATCACTGATCTATAAGGTCATACTACATAGCACTGATCTATAAGGTAATAGTAAGTACTACATAGCACATCGCAAGTATAGGCTACAATAGGAAAAGTAAATACACAGAATACATTATACAAGCCATAGCATCAGCAAAGCTCGGCCAACTAAGGTTGAATACCAAGATATGTAAAGCTAATAACCGGCGTTACACCATCACGTGCATCACACTTGATGCCTCAAGCCACAGGAAGAACCTCTCTCTTCGCTTTGTTGTCATGGTACAGACAGCTTGAAAGGCTATAGCTCCAGAAAAGGGGTGAAGCAAACCACCACAGTTAGCGTTAACTCAGCAAAAATCTAGCGAATGATAAAGTTTACCTCGTGCGATTGCTGCATACGACGCCCTTTGGGTCAGCAGTGAAATATTGTTAGTTAAAAGTTAGTTGTAAGCCGCAGATCAATGATGGCGGAAGTGTTGTGGCCATAGCGCTGGTCATCAGCCAAGTGTACGGACAGCCGCAGAAAATAATCTCCGTGAATCCATGGCGCGTTGCAGTAAATTTGGCATAAATCGAGAGAGGGCACTGTCGGGGGAAGCGGTAATTCCATTACACAGAAGTCGGTGATTAAGTGATAAGGATTCAATACAGCATTAACGCACGCAATGCTTCTATTCTCCACAAATTTAGTTTCTTCCGTTACTCCTCCAACATCCAACGTAATTTACCGCTAAAACTAACTTCCCAAAACACGATAATTCGTAACTACAGGTTGGAGGCGAATGCATGCTGAACGCAGCGTACGCGCATTCTTGCATCCAGGAGAGAGTGATCGACGAGTCCTGGCAATAACTTCCGGCGTGGAACAAACTTCCGGAAAATGGTGGCGCAAGCACGCGGGCGTTTCCGATCATGACTCGCATTGTATGGGCAAACAACTGCGAAATAAAACGTGACGTCATAACCTCACATTTAGTTTTAAGATACAAACACGTATTTATGGGATATTTTAACCAACAAAAACGCAGATTTCAACACTGGAGCAACTAAGCCTGCATGAAAATATTCTATTTCTTGTCAATTTTTATCTTGTTAGTCTAATGGGTCTTACTTCTTATATTCGGCCAAGTAAAATGGACCCTTCCATTGGGATTCGGGACTAAGCACAATGGCGTAAATGACTATTTTTAGGGGGGGGGGGGAGGTGGAAAATTGTACGATCCCCTCCTCTCTATTCGAGGATGCTCGAATATAGTGAGAAGGTATGTCCTTTTAATTTATCTCAAGTATCTCAAAGAAAAAATAACTGATGTTAGTATTAAAAACGCTTACGTTTATAAAATACAAACGCAGGTCTTTTAAAAAAAAAACATCGATCAAAGGGCCAGATTCAAGAAAAAGACATGTAAGCCATAAGCGTCACAATAACATGGGTAAAAGAAGCTCCAGCTTGTTTTTTTTTTAATACTGGCGATTCTTTTCCACGTATAAGGGCGACGCTGACAGCTTACATGTCCTTTTCTTGTGAATGATAATAATAATAAAAATGTTTTGTTGCATATAAAGTGCACACAGGAGAGAAAAGGTCATCAAAGTGTCACAAACACCCAGCCTAATTTAACACAAAGGTAACATGGCCTGACAGCCACGCGGAAATCGCAATCCGCGCATTTACCAGCTTCAAGGTCGGCTGGGGTGGTAGGTGCGTTCCTCGCAGCGAGGAACGTAGCTGCTGTATCGGTTGGCTTTGGGAATAGTACATAAAACAGCATCAAGTTAAAGATTGTGTCGTCACAAACCGGAATGATTCTCGTATTTTTACATCACAATTTATAATTTTCTAGGCTAGTGTCTTATAATTTTGCTTCGACGAGCTATTGGAATAATTAATTTTAATTTTTACCGCATTAGTCTTTTAGATTTTTGATCTCATGGTAATTATTAGAAAATTAGTACATGCACACACAGACATGAAACGTAGGGATGCACCGAATACAAAATTTGCCGTATACCGAATATGAAACCGAATACTCAACTTGCTGAATACCGAACACCGAATTTACAACCGAATAGTTAAACTGCCAAATACCGAATACTGAATATTCGGCACCAAACAATTTACATATTCGGCCGACTACCGAATTATTCGGTTCTGTGCCGAATAATGGCTGAATACTTAATCAAATACCTGTAATTTAAACATATTTGATCATTTTAGTTCCTTCTTTTAGAAATGTCAGAAAACAATTCCTCACAAACCAAAAACTAAATGCTTAGCTAAACGTACTTACATTAACACAATTGCATAAATATATACTAAAAAATATTCGGCCGAATACCAACAAATCTTAAAACTATTCGGCCGAATACCGAATATCATTATTCGGCCAAAATCAGTATTCGGCCGAATACCGAATATCATTATTCGGCCAAAATCAGTATTCGGCCGAATACCGAATATCATTATTCGGCCAAAAGCAGTATTCGAATAGGCCCAATACCGAATAATTACCGAAAACTCGGTGCATCCCTAATGAAACGTCATGATTATTGTAAGCGTGCAAAGCATCATACTGCGGAACGTAGTAAATAAAGTTAACAATTATTCAACAGAAAATCTCGTAGACGCCACGTTTTAAAACGGGTTTTTACCAATGGATGGATTAACGGTAAGGAAATAGACCTTTGGGGCCGTACTTGATGTGGAGGATCGAGAAAAATGGCGCTGGGAGGTATATCCCTTTAAAAGAAAATTTACCAGAGTATGGTAATATCAGAAGGACCGTCTTAAAAATGTGTGAAGGTCGCATTTTTGCAACAGTTTACAGCACTAGGTTTTTTTAAAGGCTTACATCCGTATTTTATACGCTTAAGCGTTTTTTAATACTATTATCAATAAAATTATAAACTTACAGCGCCCATAAACACTTTACACGATTGTTTGTCCACTTTAATCTGAATTTCCCTAGCGCTCGTAATGAGCCCCAAAAGTGGAGGCCGCATTAGTTTCCCTCCTGGATGACAGTGTGGCGTGGCCAACTTGTCAATATTTTAGCAGTACAACAATCTTGTTGTTTAAACTTTGATAAGGTTGTCAACAAACGCAAGACCTTCCTGAGATAAACACACTAAATAAATAATAAATAAAAACTTGGTTGGTTCCTCAGCTTTTTTTTTTACGTCATTCATTTTGCAAGCGGTGAAGTTAGGTATTACGTGGACAGCAGGATTTTTTTTCCTTCTGGAATGATGGATGTTTTTGCTATCCTCTCGAGACCAGAGAGTAACTGAACCGTCAAATGTTGCCCTGTAGCGGAAAACCACGTCGACTCAGACCATCTCAACCGAAAACCAGCCAGGAGAAATCCTTAGTCAACAATTCTGATCCCACTGAGTCCTACGTTGCCACTTCAACGATTTTTTTGAATTAGGAAAAAAAAAACCTAGTCTTCAAAGAAAACAGGAATAAAGGGAAACAAGTAGTACTAGTTAACTAGAAGGAGTTTGCTTAATGTTTAAAATCAGGTTTAACAGAAAGAAAGTTAAAAACAGGAAAGGTGGTAAAATATGTTACACCACGGCTGTGACGTCACGCTAACTCAACGCCATGTTAAATTTCCGTAGGCTAAATCCCGTTAACCGTGAGCGGAAGTGTGCGTCATCGCAAAAAGTGTGGGTTATCAAGTTACTCCACACTTTTGCCGATAACCCGAACAGAGCAGGCGAGCCAGCTTACCAGCCAAACCTTGCGAAACGACGCGTCGTCCAACTACCACTCACACCCCCACATTCCACAAACTTGAGCGTAGCCTACAGTCTGCCTACCTGCCAAAGGAATCGTCCGTCTAACACCCACCTCCCCTTCGACAAACTAAAATGGAATGACTTTCATTCATTTGAACAAAAGGTATTACCGTATTTCTTGAAGCAATTGTCACAAGCACAAAACGTTTTAATTAAATAAGAATAAGCTTCACGTCCCAACCGTGATACAAACAATGATGTAAAATCGAGCGGTTATCGATTTTAACCAATAACTATTACTTCTTCCTGTAATGACTATTCAATTCTATTCTCTAGTGTGTGGTACACACGTTAAACGATACTGGAGCATTTACATGTTTTTATTTATACCTGTTTTACTTTCAAATTGACGTATGCTATACCGTGTCTTCGCGTAAAAATTGCGGTAATCGTTTTAGAATAGGCCCCCGCGAACTGGGCCACCAGGTCGTGCGGACAGTGGTCATCGCGGCCAAAAAAAACACGGCGACGTGCCGCGTGGCCACCTCCGTTTTTCATTGATAATTCTCGATCGCGTGGTGAAAAATGAACACAGAGCTAGTATGGTCGCCCTGTGGTCGTCTGCACGCTGCCCGGGATCCCAGTAACCGCTGCGACTGACTGGCCGCGGCGGCCAAGTGCGCGTTCCTATTTATACCGTAAGCATTCTCGTTGGTCGCGCGACTTGGCTGCCTAGTGTGCGGGGGTCCTAACAGTTGAGAAACAGATCGACACAGACGATTTGGCTACTACTAACAGTAGAATAAAACTATAACGCCTTGTGGTTAATTATATCGACTGTTTCTTTATTTAACTTATTAGTACATAGATATTTTAGTGTATAAGATAAGATGGAGTTTATTTCCACCAATGCGGCAAGACGAAATCAGGAAGGGATGCTGTGATCCACTTACACCTGTCCCAAATTACAATTACATGCAAATCATTTAACTTATCGAGTGTCTTATTCAATTTATTAAAGAATGTGTTATAAATACATCGAATCAGAGGAGTAACTACAATGAGGTAGAGGAGGCCCCTCCTGGCTCAGCGGCGGGGGGAGGGGGCTTACTGGTTCCAATTTCAACATTTTTTTAAACTGAAAACAAAACCACCATGGTACGGTAATGCAAACGAAAATTATAAAAAATAACCGCAAAAGTTGACGGATACTTGTTTTCTGTGAATTATACCAACACACGTTTACATGTACCAAATTTTTATTTTCAGAAAAAAAAAGAAGACTGTTTTTAGTTATTGCTAAAGTTCCGTGAAAGTTGGTTCTTGTGTGGCAAAAACTAATTAGGTTTTAATTTTTTGGTGAAGGGAGTGGGGGACACATAACTGGGATTTTGCATTGTGTGGCAAGCACTTAATTGTGTATTATTAGTACTATTGTTATTATAATTTTGGTGAAGGGTGGGGGGGGGGGCGGAGGAGGGGGCCCATTGGAAGCCTCCTCGAATGGGTTCCCGCCTCCGGGCTCCTATTTTGAAGTTATGCCACTGCATAGAATGTCTTACTGAGTCCAAAATTCACGATTGCAGAAATGTAGATACTGGAGTGCTATAATCTGGTGTTTAATGCAACCCATCTCATAGCTTAAAAACTACCTTGCTAATGTCCACTGGTAATAGCTTTTTTTTTGGAGCGTTTCTAAACCAGACGACTACGTCATCGCATTCACGTGATGAATTAACTTTACACTTTTACAATATTTGGGCTATACTAGTTTATAATTTTTTGGCAATTAGTCAACAAATTTCTAGATAATCAGTTTCCAGTTTTTAGCCAGTGATTTACCATTGCCTGTCCCGAAGCAGTTTGGTTATGGGGAAAATCACTTTTATGTTGCAGCAGCCCGTGAACAAAGGAACAAAATAATAACAACAACTCAACAGTTTACATAAAGCTCGCTAGAGGAGAGAGATGACAAGCAAAATCAGGACAAACGCTGGTATCTCAGTCTGGCATCAGGGCAAGGTGGCAACACTCCAAATTTTAAGTCATTTCTGCCTAAAACTCATCTTTTCATCGTTATGACTTGTGACACTATGAACAGCTCTCTGTCACCGCTCAGTCGACAGGTTGAAATGTCCGAACCAACAGCAGCGACCGAGCAAATTTAGCTAATTTTTTCACCAAATGAGGTTTAAATCGGAGTTGAAATGGGGCTTGGGGAAAGCTTATACATTTCGGGTGGAGGGGTAAGATAGAGGCCCCACTCTGGCTGGTAGGGGCGCCTATAGGTACAGCTCTATCTCCACTACTCTCTGAAAGCTCCGTGTTCTGACGGAACACAGCGTCTTTCAGAGAGTACACATCAGCTCTGATTAATGAATGGAATGGGTTCATAAACTCTTACACACACTAACACACAGTGAGTATGTTTTATTACGTCAGAATATCATGATGTTATTAAAAAATAAAAGAGTCTTATTTTCTCATCGAAAGCTAATAATATACTTCGTATAGATAATAATGAGCGTTGACAAATTAGGAACACTGCAAAGCTATATTCAACCGTCGCATGCAGACTGTTGGGTGTAGGCTTCGTTGAATATGCCTTTTCTACTGTAAATTCTAGTCATTCCAGTACAGGATTTCGCTATATTAATAAATTTTATAGCTATGTTTGTGCCGACGATATGGTCCATTACTTATTGATAGTCAATTCTCTTTGACCGTATAGAATCCTCGAGTTGCAAATTTAGCTGCATTTGCATAAAGCCTTTACGAAATTAAGAACTTAAATAAGTACTGGCACGGTACGTTATTTAAGTTCTTAATTTCGTAAAGGCTTAGAGTCAGAATGGCACATCTATTCAAAATTTACTTTCATTAAAATTGTATGAAGGATTTGAGAAGTGAGTGGCTTAAAAGTTAGTTTCAAACTAAAACTTTTGAATGCATTTATGCAAATGCAGCTAATTCTGCAACTCAAACGCGTTCTAAATTTATCAATTGTTTATAGGACATGTCGACCTATACAAAACCATTTTTAAGTGACGTTAGGAAAAATACCTAATTTTTATAATGCTAATTTTTGTTCCTGAATTTGTGCAGGTCACATTCAGTTCACTGGATAAAATATAAGTTTTACGTTCGATGGTAAAATTTGAAGTAAAATACATGATATACTAAAACCCTATAAGGGTAAAGGGACCTATCAAATTTTCGCCATAGAAAGTAGTGATATCAGAGCTAAATGGCTGCCACCAAGTTTGTGGTCCGAACCATGATCACTCAAGCTATTATTGACAATCACCGAGGTGTTAGTTAAGATTGAGTGATCAAGGTTGGTACGGAAAACTTGGTGGCAGCCATTTTGGCTCTGACATCACTACTTTCTATGGCGAAAACTTGATGGGTCCCTTTACCCTTATGTGGCCTTATGGGGTTTTTGTATGATATCACCCCTTTTGGTTTTATTGTTTTGCTTTAGTGTAATTATTGATTGTGAGTGAGCTCCTTATGAAGATATAATTGCAAATCGTTTCTTGAACAGCCTAAACACAATCGTCACTCACTTTAGGTAAAACAGAAACAAGTGATCACGATAAGTTACTTTATAGTTTGGGCCTATTTTGATTATCTTTTTCTGTTTTTTTCTTATTCGAGGAGCAGTAACCCGTCACGGATTTTCTTTCCCGTAAAAAGTTTTACATGCAATGGTAAAATCAGAAGTAAAATACATAATGAAATCTGTTTCGTAAAATCAGTAAAAACGTAGTGTGTCATCTTAATAACTGGAGTTGAACGCGCATATGATTCACACTATTTCGTTTTACGCAGCTTTAAAAGATTTCGATGTATTCTTCACGTAATACAACTTTTACAACTTTTAGACAAAGACTAATTAAAAAAACAACCTTCGCATCTCATCATCATGACATTGAAGCAATTTGAAAAAAAAAACTTGACGAAGAAACATTTTTTTTGCTCAACTGAACCCGCCTGTCTAACACATTTCGTCTTTCTTGTGTTCGAGATTTCAATGAGATTATTATTTTTTTTAGTTCGTTGCTAGGCACCAAAAAATCCAGCCAGACTTAACGAATCGTTGAAAACTTACAGCTGCAGCGAACGCGGGTCTCCGGCGTAGATTGGTGAAATGGGTTGACACGTGCAGCATGGCGTGTGCGTCATTACAAACAGAAATTCTCTGTGACAGCAACACACAGAAATTCAGTAATGAATTTCCTTTTTTACCCCCGTGCTGCTGTAATAATTTACGTACGGTCATTCAGCAACTTACTATAGTCACCCGCCAAGTTCATTGTCATCCCTCACGGTCTGTCAATCACCGTGAGACATTACTATATGATGGTCACTATAGATTTGGCCGGTTCTACCCAGCTGTGCTAAGGAAAAACGTGGAAATATTGCATGGACCAGCGACGTGCCGCCATGTTGGCTACGATGCTGCATCTGGAGAGGTAGCTACAAGGGGCACCAGATTAAAATGGAGGTACAAACCGTATGGCACTTCTAGTCAAGCAGTGCTTTGAGAGCGAATAGGCCTAAAAAACGTTGCTTTTGCCAATCCGTTATGCTACGAGGTTGTAATCGGAAAACGAAAGATTTAACTTGCTAAAAATGTCAGCATCTGCCGACAAATCGAAAGAAATCGCGCGTTTTAGGCCTAATAAATCCGCTCTAACAGCATTGGCTTCAGTAACACGCCCTTTATTTTCCCCTTCAGTGTCCCTTGCAGATAACCCAATCACTGACTCAGGCATAGAGTTATATATATATTAGGGTTGGGTCGGTAACCGAAACCGAAACCGAATTTTCGGTTTTTACTGAAAACCGAAACCAATTTGGATTTTGTGTCGGTTTTTCGTACGGTGTTCGAAAAATCAAAAATTGGTCTGTTTTTCTAATTTTTTTTTTAATAATTATTATTTTGTACGTATAAATGACAGTCATTAAAAAGAAAATAGTAGAGGAAAATGGTGCCACAGCAAGGCCCATGGTCTATGACGCTGCTGAAAGTAAAAGCAAGAGTTTTTTCATGTACTACTGTTACATGAAAAAAAACTAGAAATAGCTGGTTTGGGTGGACGGTGGGAAAAACCGATACCGAAACCGAAACCGCGGTTTTGTGGGCGTGATAACCGAAACCGGAACCGAAGTCGAAAAATGAAACCGACCCATCCCTAATATATATAATAATATGACGTTAATATCACTGCTGTATACAGTAGCGACAATACCGCCATACTGGCTACGAACTAGCATCTGGAGTGATAGCTACAAGGGGCGCTAATTAAATGGCGGTGAAAAACAACGGCACTTTTATAGTCAAGCCAGTGCTTTGAGAGCGGATTTCTTAAGCCTACAAAAACGTTTTTTTTTCTCCAATCCCTTAGGCCGCGAGGTTGTAATCGGAAAAGAAAAGATTCCACTTGCAAAAAATATCAACAACTACCAACAAATCGAAAAAAAATCACGTGTTTTAAGCTTAAGAAATCCGCTCTAACAGCATTGGCTTCAGTAAAACGCCCTTCTTTTCCCCCGCAATGTTTATGCAGTGCCCCTTGCAGATAACCCAGTTAAAGGCTCCAGTGACGTCACTGTCACTGCTCCATTGTAATTGCTCTTTTGTTGTTGTAGCATACGTTAGATAGATATATTTATTACACTCCAAAGAATTTCATAGGATACATTGGCAACTAAATTACAAGAGAGAAAATCTGTGTCGCTAAGTAAACTTATGTGCAACATAGAAGCATCAAGAAAAATAATTCAGGTGTCAACAGGTAGTGATGAAGTGATTAGGTCAATTTAAAACGCATCCAAAAAAGTGAGTCAAGAATATATATATCTATTCAATAGATACTCAAAAGACGCAGTAAAGATACTAAAAGATAGGATTGTTTTGCTTGTAGGGCAGACGATCCGCTCCATTAAATAGTCTATCGTTGGCTGTGGTATCTTCTCAGAAACCAAAGTTGGGCGAATGTCACGATCAGGGTAGATTAGTAGGTAGTGACGCTTTTCTGAAAACTTGTGGTATAGAAAGACCTGCTTCCACCAACGGCACCAGAAGGCAGCACTTGTCTGGTTCTCTTAGGAGCCGAAACTTGAAATAAAAAATGGCGGCGTCGTTGCCATGGTAACCATTGTTATAGCGACAATGCCTGCGGAAACAGACGAAATACTCGTGCGGGTGGGCATCATCCGAAGTAGAAGAACTTATTCGTGTTCGATCCAAACTGTATATAGATCGTTACAATAAACATAAACCACGGATGAAGCTTCAGCCTGAACGGGCGATGAGCACGCTTGTCGACCGTTCTCGGAACACAAAACCATGTGTTAAACTTAGCCCCACTCGTAACGACAACCCGTTTTAAAATTGAATGTTGGCTTAAAAAAAGTTAAAACGATCAGCCAGTTCTGATCTTTCTTAAAATTATTTTAATGTCCTAATCAGAATTATATAGTATATTTTAAACGCTTAATTTTGTATTCTTATTGTGATCAATTTGTTTTAGTGACGCTAAATAGTTTTGATCCCCATGATGCTTTGCGCTTCCGTTACTTGACGACAGCGCCCTCTGACGGCAAATGTTTACCGTTATGAGTGAAAGAGTGGCACTACTATTCCACCCTGGTCACGATAGTGAAGATAAACGGTAATAATTCTGAGACGGAGCAGCTTAAATTTTGGACATAGGCTATCTTTGCCCAAGCTTATGTGATGCAACCTCCGACTCCATTCCCATGGTAGTAAACCAACCTCTCTAGGCTATGATGTTTCATTTACATGAGTAATTTTGCAACGTTAGCAATTTCCGCTCCACTAAACAATGCAGTTAACAGTGAACAGATAATCTCCGTTTAGCAGTTAACCGACTTTAAGGATAATCCCAAATAATCCAATCCTACCCGTCTTCTCCAACATGCGAGTTTTTTCTCCCACCTTTTCTTCCCTTGCTTCCAGCCGTTCGTCAAGGGCGCGTTTAGTGTCCCTTACTAGATCCACTAAATTTCATGGGATTTGGCGTGAATGCCGGCCGCCATAACTCTAGTCCTTCTCCAGATCGTATCACTAGCCATCAAACTTGATGTCTACCTCAGTGTTTGTGCTTCTTCCTGGCTCAAGGCACAATTTTGGCCTGGCTTTGGCTTGCTGGCAATTTTTCACTCCCGTGCGTTCCAGAATGCTGCGCTAGTCATCTTTCTTCCGTTTTCTCGTCAATTCCCCCTCCCTTTTCTACCTTCAACAGCGTTCTAAAAGCTACCCCAAAAAAAGAGCGGATATTGTGTACAGCAACAATGGGTGCTACTTTGGGGAAATTTGGCACCACATGACGGCAGGGAAATTGAATTTTACAGTTCCTCCCCCTTCATTTTTTTGGTTTTGCATACAGTCAAGAGTTTGCAGTTGGAAATTATGTGAAGGTTTGAGTATAAGTTTTAGTTTAAATTGTAATCAGAGTGGATGTATCAGTCAAGCTTAATCTAGTATATATAGTAGCCAAGTTAATTACCCCGACTAATATATAATTAAAAAGTAAATGTAAACTAGAATTGAAGATTGCTACTCGCGGTTGCAATCTTCAAGTTTTCATTTAACGTCCAAAGTATTTTTCGGTGCGATTAAGACCGCCCGCGCACTGAGCGACTTGGTCACGCGGCCAGGTTGCTGCAGCCAATGAGAATGCTTACCGTTTATGTAAAACCACGCACTAATAATTTTCATTGGCTCCAGTAACCTGGCCGCGCGGCCAAGTCGCTCAGTGCGCGGGCGGGCTAACTTGGCTAATGAGATTAACCTTGGCGGCCTTTCTTGGTTGGATGATATTACTACCTTCAAATCCCGACCATTTTTGGAAACTTGGCGGCTTCTCTAATGCCACTTTTGGTTTTGGGAGGATATCACAACTTTCATAGGATTGTGAACGTACACAAAAGGTCACACCGTCTTATCTTCATCTATACCTTTTATCCGGAGGAAATTTACGTCTATAAATTTTCTTATTGATAATTTTCGCATTTGCCATTAACCTTTTAGCAGTTTCATCTGCCAAACTGATAACGCTTTGATTTATTGTACGTCCGTGCTTCACATGCTTAAGTTTCTTCAATCCCATTTTTGCGCACACTGGCTTCGCTCACTCAATCAGCACATCCCCTTCAGTTTCTCTTCCCGAGGGTAATAGACACATGTAACTTAGGACTGTTAGCCTACATGTATCTTACATGTGTCTCTATCTTTTTTCTTTAGGAATTTTGGGTCTATAAATAATTAACAGTTATTCCGAGCGCTCGTTAGCGGGATTCCGATATCCTCTATACTATTGAATGAATAAAAAGCCTGAAAGGTGTAACATGTATACAATATTTCGCAACGTTTCGAGTCTGTATGCTACCCTTCATCAAGCATTAAATAAAACAAAAAAATAAAATAAATGTTTGGAGTAGAAATCAAGTCATATTACAATCTACACAGGAAACAAAATCCAACTAACACCAACGAGACACAAAACACCAGCAGGACCTAAGACCGGTTTGAAAACTGGGCAATAGGAAGACCCACACCCACAGCCTATCTTAATGGGCATTCTGTGATTATGAATGGGGGGGGGGGCGTTGAGCTAGGATGCTAACCGGTCTTAGGCCCTTCAGGTGCTTTGTGTTTAGTTGGTGTTCGCAGGATTTTGTTTCCTATGCATATTGTAATATAACTTGCTCCATTTTTACTCCAAACAATTTTTTTTATTTTTTATTTTTATTTACGCTTGATAAAGGATCGCATACTGACCCGAAACGTTACAAAAACTGTATAAATGTTACACCTGTCAGGCTTTTTATTCACTCGATCACATTTCGGTGCTTTTATCCTTCATATCCTCTGTACCAGGCACGTAATTGAGTCCTGAATATCGCATTCAGGACTATCGCAAGTCATTTACTCGGCCGAGCGAGAGTAACACTTTAGTTTATTTTCTATATTCACACGGCTGAAATTTATATGTATTCTGCCCAGTGCTCCACATGGAAGTGCTTTGCTGCTCCACTGTTACGATTTCTGCCCAGTGCTTGCTCTCGAATTTAGACCCTCGCCCCTAAAATATTAGAGGTAGGAATTTCACATGAATTCCACGAATTCCACGAATTCCAACCAAAACCGGGACAAAATTGCGATCGTTAACGTTTTTCAAACTAAGAAACAAACACACAACAAACAGCCACACAGACAAACAAACACACAGACAAACAGATACACAAACAAACAGACACGCAAATACAAATTCTAAGGCCTCACTTCGCTCGCTCGGCCAATGATGATGACTGGCTCTCAACTAAATAAATACAGATGCAAAACCTGTTTACGTTGCCTTTTGGATTTACATGTCAGACTGCCTGAGCGGGGAATCAAACCCACGACCTTTGAAACCAAAGGACGAGGTCCTACCGCTGAAGCCATACTGACACGGTCAAAATGGACGTTTCCTTTTGGCCCTGTCAGTATGGCTCAGCGGTAAGACCTCGGCCCTTGGTTACAAAGGTCGTGGATTCGATTCCCCTCTCAGGCAGTCTGACATGTAAGTCCAAAAGGCAACGTAAATAGGTTTGCATCTGTATTTATTTAACTCTTGTTGAGCCTTTGGCTTTCCGTCTTTGACTCGCAACTTTTACTATTCCTGAAAAATCACGGACGAAGATTGTACGTATTTACACAAAACATTTAGGTATAAGTAGTTAGTGTTTGTCGTGGTCTTAACAATACTAGTACTACAAACAAAAACGTCAAGTGTGCCGTAAAATAAGCGTTATATGATTGAAATTTCACTTTACTTGTTGAAATATACACTCCGGGGTAAAAAAATCTGATGATTTTTTTAATGTAAATAATCAAATGTACAGGGTGAGCAGAAAATAATGACCACTTTACAAAATGTAATTAAAAACAACCTAGAAACGATATCGGAATGCGGTTTGTTTTGTTAAAAAGATACGCTCATATAGTTTTACAGCGCGCCATTGTCAAAGCAGTCTGACCAGCATGCATTGCATGTGACGTCATATCCGCAAATTAGCGTCTATACAGCAATAAGCGATGTAGCCCCTCGTTACATAAACACTACTCCCCTCGATTTTTTCGTATAAGGATACGTGAAAGCCCTTGTTTTCAAAACCAAATTAAATAACATTGATGCATTGCGTAAGATAATTACCAATGCCATTGCCACTATCACTTCCGCCATGTTGCAAAACACATGGCATGACATTGAGTGCCGTTTGGAGATATTGCGTGCAACTAACGGTGCCCATGATGTAGTGTATTGCTGGTAAAACTAATCATTGGCCATAAAACTATTTGAGTGTATCTCTTTAACAAAACAAACCGCACTCCGATATTGTTTCTAGTTGGTTTTTAATTACATTTTGTAATGTGGTCATTATTTTGTGCTCACCCTGTACAATTTAGAAAAATTGTATCTGTTTAAGGGCTTGTTATGCTTTGCGTAGCTGCTCATCCCCCTGGGCGAGTTTTTGTGATCATGTATAATAAACCATAGCTGTTAGCTAGCTAGTAAATGTGTACGCCTACTCTGCAGCACTAGAGTTGTTCAATTCTGATTGTGTTGAGAGTTGTTCAATTCTGATTGTGTTGCACTCGCACCGTGCTCTTACGGCAACCAATCCCTATAATAATTGAGGAGGTGCTCCTCAAATCCCGTCCTCGCCAACTCAATCCCTCGCCATGGAGAATTCGCCGCAGCGTCTTTAGGTAGCCTATACGCGGCTACACTTTAACCACTAGAGTACTTAATTCCGTTCGGAAGCCAGATGGGATTTTGAGCTCTCCACTTCAACTTTCCTCTTTTTCGCGTTGTTCTTTTCTTCCTTACCTACCATCATGTTGTTTTAGCGCTACCCTAAATCCATTCGTGCTTGTGCGTGAGTGCGCTAACGGCAGTATGTTGTTATGCAAAGATAATCCTGAACCAAAGCTAATGCATTAGTTAAGAGGCTCCGAAAGCCCGTGCTTTTGTCGTCCAACTCTTCTGATGGCTTTAGGCATGGCAACCAGATAGGGCAACAGAGCAAATGTGCTTATCGAGATAAACTCGAGACTAATCCCACATTCCACTGACCTATAAATAACCGCATTCAAACCCCCGAATTACACTAGACACACATTGTCTTTTTTTCTGATATTTTCTTTTAGTGCTAAGTATTTTAAAGACTTTAACTATGCGTGGAACCTTTAAGAATGCGGGCTGCGGCGATGCCAATTGCTTGTTTACTCGTAAAAAAAAAAAGCTCCATAAAGTATAACCCATAAAGTTTCCATTAACAGTAAATAAAGAATGTTTACATTAGACTGATTTCTGCTTCTTAACTTTAAGTGATTCGTAATTACCTAAACCTCAGCACGTGATTCCGCTGATTTGTAAAAATTGCACGACATTGGAATGCTTTCCCAATATGATAAAACCATAAAAACTATGCTTTTAAAGAATAGACAGAAAACATAATTTCTTTTCAATTTGCAAATCTAAGCAATTATTAAACAATTAACTAAACAAAAAATGGCTTTGCTGTTTAGAAAAAAAAAACATTAGAGCTCGTATCCCCATGAAACTCACAACTGTGAATGTGAACAAATAAAAACGGATTACAGTTCACTCGAACGCAACAAACTATAACTCCAATTCTATTGAAAAAGGACTGTTTTGACTCAATAGGTATATAATCTCCCAATATGTTGAAATCATGAAAACTATGCTTCTAAAGAACAGCCAGAAAACGTTAAAAGAATTAAACATTAAATATTAATAATCTGATTTCATTTGTTACTTCATGTAATCTCTTTAAACTTGACAGCGACATGCATCCAGATGTGTCAACTCAATCTAGGTAATATTTTACAAATCTCATGTATGTGACGTTGCGTGGCGTTTCCGAAATTTGAAGACCAGCTTCTAACACACATGCAAGATGCAGAAACTAAACTAAATAAGTGTCGTAATTCACCCGCAGTTTATTGGCACTTTCACAATGGAGAGCATGATATCTTTAAATTCACAAGAAAGTTACCTGAAGAGCAATAAAAACTGTCCCTCTCCGTCCTAAGATAACGTCAGCTGTTTAAAAGGACGTTCATCCTAGTAGTTCCTTTTCACCAACTAGAGCGAAAGGACGATGTTAACAGAGAGTATCTTAATCTTGTTTTTTTTTTACTCTGCAAAAGCAGCGGAAGAGGAGGAGTGGAGAAAAGGGGGAAGAAGAAAAGAGGAGAGAAGAGAAGGGGAGGGGAGGGGGAGGGACAGAGAGGGGGCAACTACCTCCCGTCAACACTTACATTAGATGGGATATTCACTTGTCAGTGCACGGAGAAGAACGGGTCAGCTTCACACCAGACCACGTTGTAGACGAGTAAAATTAAAGGATCAGTCTAACAATGAAATATTCCAAATGCGATTTACTTTCCTAAGAAGACCGAGCATCGGAGAGGCTCAGACTGGGAGACTCAATCAACCGTGCAGCATACACAGGTCCCACTAGTGAGAATAGATAGGCTGTGTTTCTACTATTACAGTTCTTAAGATTCAAAAAAAATCTGAGAATGATTATCCTTGATGACTGCAAATGCCTGTGGGCTTCTGGAATTTCCATAAACAACAAATGCACACAGACTATAAGCAATTGCGAGTGGATTAAACGAAGAAAAATGAATTTGTCCATTCCCCCATATTTGAGGAGATGTTGTTTAAGAAGTGATCTATTGCGGGATTAAAACTACATCTACGTTACGTCGGCACACCCCAGTGTAGCTTAAAATATCCCCCTCCCCCACCCTCCTGCTTAATCCATAAATTATCACGGATATCACACTTAAAAAAAACCTTTATTCCTTCTAGGATATTACATAATATACCATATTACATTTCAGAAATATGACCACTACGTCAGAACTCGTCATTTTTTAATGCATGTTCCCAAAAAAATCCATTTCCTGAATAGAGTCATAACGTAAGGGAAAAAAACTGGATTGGATTTGTACGCACCTGTTATCTTTACACGATTTTCTAGACAAAACACATTCGCGAGACGGACTGAGAGAGATAGATAGAGAGAAAGAGAGAGAGCTAGAGCTCCAAGTTTGCTTAAGGGGAGAGGGAAGGGATAACATTCAAATATATTCTGCAAACTCCATTATGTAGAACCATTCGAGCGAACTCCTTTCCTACATCCAGTCTAACAAAAGAAGGAAGACGCAGCTTGGTCTTGGGATGGATGTAGGCACAAGGCATTTTCGACGTGAAACATTTATGAGTGTTGATTTACACTAAAAGCAGCCAAATCCACTCAGGCACGTGCTGTAGGTAGGCCGTATTAAAGATTGAAAACTCCGATGCCTCGTTTCCATGCGAAGGTCACTGGGTAAAAAAAAAAAGGTTTGTTTGTCCGCCTTTTTTTTGGGGGGGAGGGGGGCTTTTTTTTTTAATTTGTCATTCTTTCTGGGGTGTTGCACGCCTTTGTCTGGATTTGTTGCACGTTCCAAAGATAACAGATTTAAACAAAGGAAGAACAAATAGAAGAAAATCTTACCCCTGTACTGTATGTTTGATCCAGGAAACTAAATGTAAAATAAATAAATATAGGTGCAAACAAGTTTACGTAGCCTTTTGGACTTATATGTCAGAATGCCTGAGCGGGGAATCGAACCAACGACCTTTGTAACCAAAGACCGAGGTACTACCGATAAGCCATACTGATATGGCCAAAAGGAAACGTCCATAGGCAGCAATTAACATGTGCATATATACACATAAACATACTTTCCAATCGCCAGTGTTGGGACGTTTATTTGCTGCGCCATACTGCAATCGAAACGAATGGAACACTTAAACGTAAAATAAGGATTAAACACAGAATGCCAAGGGCTCAACAAGAGTCAAATAAATACAGATGCAAACCTATTTAAAGTGTTGCGCAGCAAATAAGCGTCCCTCCAGTGGCGATTGGAAAGTGTATGTTTATATGTTTATATATATATATACCCGTGTTAAATGCTGCCTGTGGACGTTTCCTTTTGGCCGTGTTAGTATGGCTCAGCAGTAGGCCTTTGAGTTGCAAAGGTACTGGATTCGATTCCGTGGGTACGTTTCCCCACTCAGGCAGCCTGACATATAAGTCCTAAAGGCAACGTGAATAGGTTTGAATAGGTTTGTATTTATTTAACTCTTGTTCTGCCGTCGGCTTTCCATGCTTGAACTAAATGTAAGGTAATACTGCTTGCTTAGAGAGGACTACTTTTCAGTACTAATAATCCCAACTGCAAATGTCAATCAGTCACAAAGCTCGTTATCCCAATCACTCGTTATATTCCGAATTGGGATCTCTACACAGGAGAGTTTCGCATCACACTCGGAATCTTTTCAGAACTGGGACGTCACTCAGAATTGAATAAAAAAAAAGTTGTTAGTCAGCGTCTCCTCATTGTATTACTACTGACAACAACCGTTCGCCAACACTCTGTGGCATGTAACTAACGTACAGCTAGCGAACTTTCGTTGCAAAATTACATTTATGTGATAATTTTTCACCGAAATCTCACACTTACAAGTTGAAAACAGTCTGTGACAATCCAATAATTATGATGTCGGTTTTGGCTTTGACATGCTGACAGCATTATTTATAACAGTCATAAAGTAGAGAGGCGACTGCACAGTAAATTATTTTTTCGTAAGAATCTTTGGGTTATTGTCACAAATTGAGACATCTGCACACATGTACCAAACAATGTCGAAGGTAATAATAATGATAATAATAAGCTTTATTGTAGCACGTTACATGTGATCAACAAAATCCGGTGATAAAAATTGATTGTGGCACAAAGGGCGATGTTTAGGCGCTGGGTCAATTCTTACACCTAACCCGAAACATACAACTACAATTGCAATGTCAGCAGACAGTAGCAAAAATTAAAAGTAAACAAGCAAATGGGGTAGTGGGGGTTGGGGGGAGAGAAGGGGGGGACAATGGAAAAAGAAGGGAAGGAAAAGACTGGGAGAGGGATGGTGACCAAATTATGAGTTAAACAAGTGATGGAATAATTGAGCTTTCAAAGCTCCGACACTTGGAGAAGTTTTAATGGCAAATCATTTCACAATTTCAAGCTCTGAACCAGAAATGCTGTATGGTATTTAATAGTGCGACAGCCGCGAGGTGGAGTGAAGGGGCAGCCATGACTGAATCTTGATCTGCCAGTGCAAAATTAAATAAGGTAAATAAATAAGATGTTTCTTTGTGATGCAGAGACTTGTACACAATTGTGAGGGAATTCAAAGAACGTCGCGAGCCTTAGGGAGTCACTTGATAATTTTAAGAAAGTCTCTCACAACGTCGAACTTCTTAAGATTAAAACAGCCTGATTGAAGGGGGATTTGGTGGCGATAAAATAAACTGAATCACAGTAATTCAGTAATGGAATAACTAGGCGGAGGCAAGTTAAACTTTGGTCCTAATGCTCATAAAATATTTAAACTCGGAAAGAAATCTAATCCTTTGCATGGTAGCACGACAATGTGTGTGAATATGCTACTCCTAAGTTAGGTTCTGTTCTGTCTACATACCCACGATTTTAAAATGTCTATCCCGCTACAATTTACCCACCATCAGTGCTATGTGTGGTGCTGTCTAGTAAAGGGCCTGGGCAATACCCCGCTGTGACGCATAAAATAAAGCTAGAAATACTAGAAGTCATAACATGACACTAAATACATTACAACAACATTGAGAACGAACTAAGAATATCGACCCCAAGTGATGATAGTGCCCCGCAGATGTGCAGGAGGTCCTGGGTTCGAGTTGCGTCGTGGCATTTTTTTTTCGTTGTCAGAATGTCCAGTTCTTACAAAGCCGGTCTTAATGTTGAATTCGTTAAGCACACTTACGTAGCATATGTGAATAGTCAATTTTTACACTTTTAGCCATGTAAGTCAAGTTTTTATTGACGTTTGTAATTCATACAATTTGAGTAAAGGTCACTTCTTTTTCCTTTGACTGAAATGAAATGCAATGCAACGTTGTAATGAAACGCAGTAAGAAGGGTGTGTCAGCAATTTCAAACAGCATGTCATGCTGCTGAGCAGATTATTGATATGTGACAGTCTGGTAACATGTGAAAATAAATGTGGAAAAGAAATCTCGACGGTTAGAATACTAGATTAATTTCAAAAGACGCTTTCCGTAAAGAAGCAAAATAGAAAAAAAAAATCAATACCGAAAACGTCAAAGGTCAATCCGCATAGCGACGGAACTCGCAAGCAGGCTTCCAAGCTGGAACCGACGCGTTGTGGCGAAGCCAACCTGTGTCCCTGCCAACTACAGTCTCGACCAAATTGGTTGATTCATGCAAAATTGACACGGATCCAATTTGCTTACGCCTCCACAAGTGACGTCATGTTCCTACATGTGGAGGGATCCAGGGACACTGGAAAAACTGGAATACATTCGAAAATACTAGAATATAACATTTCGATATTTAATTTTTTGGAGCTGGAAACACAATTTTTTTTTAAGCTGCAGCATTTAATTTAGGTGCTGGAAAACACTGGAATATACTAGCTCGTCCAGGCGTTCAATCTAGTAGGGCGCCAACTTATTACACTCTCCCGTTTGTTGTGCCACTGGCGTGTTTTTTTCTCTTGGGCCCCAGAGTTTGATTTTCCAGAGTTTTCCGCCAACACTACATGTCGGTATATTTCCTTTCTAACTAATTGTTACTACTAATCAATATTTCCCTTCACATTGCCGCCCCCCCCTTCACATTGCTTCCCCCCCCTCCCTTTTTCACTGATGCCGTGAAAAGAATGCCCTAGCTCATTAGTAAACTGCGTTTGGATTTGTTGTCACAATGGTTGCTTTCCCCGGCTGCCGATCCTCGTCTATGGTTCGACACGAGCAACATACAATATGTATTTAAAATTCTGGTACTGGACAAGTACTGGAATTCATAATTACGAAAAATTAAGGTGGCTCCCATCCAAATATTATACAACAAATATTTCGAAGGAGTTTCCAAAAGTTTTTTATTCGTCAAATATGTCATTTCAAAACTGTAGGCCGTTTAGTGGGGTGCAAGGAACCTATATATTTACTCCATAAAATCTGAGGTGGTTGGGCAACTTTTATTCCATCTGTATACTATAATTATAATTTTTTTTTTTTTTTAGAAATAATCCTACTGCAACACTTGTAAAATTCCTTCTGTAAAAAGAAACTGATAAATGATGCACGTTTCCATTAGTTAAAATGTTGTATTGGTCACCGCAGGAGTCAACAGGCTACCTTTATAGTTTGTTCCACATTATGTTTTCAGGAAACTGACTGTATGACGCCATGTTTCCTTGCAGTATGAGTCAGAAACCAGTGGATATCACACTTGTAGACTCGACATCGTAACTGCCAGAGTCTACGAGTGGTATATTTACGACCGCCCGTGCACTGAGCGACTTGGCCGCGCGACCAGGTTGCTGCAGCCAATGAAAATGATTAGTGCGAGGTTTTTCATAAACGGTAAGCATTCTCATTGGCTGCAGCGACCTGGCCGCGCGGCCAAGTCGCTCAGTGCGCGGGCGTCTTACATGTTTTTTGCACTCGTAGTGGAAGTGAACGTGGCGTCTTACAGCCAGTTTCCTGCAACATAATGTGACACAAACTATAGCGACAGAACGGAACTTAATAAAAACGACTGAACGGTATTCTTGGCGAACTGAAGAGCCCAATAAAAAACGAACGTTTTTTGCAATTATGATGTGCGTTTTTTTTTGTTTTGTTTATTATCATGACACACGCTAGTGTGTCGCCCGCCAAGCTAAAACGATAACATACCGATAATATGTATATATGAGCATGGCGACCACTAGACACGTTGTGTCTTTACAGCAAAGGGAGTTTGGCTGTTTTCAGGCATGTGAGGATAAATAACAATGCGACAGAAAAGGCTGAAACTCGTTTGATCGGGAGACTTTGGTCGCCTGACAACATAAAAGTCACTGTTAGACCCCATAGCTTAACGTTTTCATGTTGAAAAAAAGACGTGAATAACGTTGATATTTGTATTAACACTGGCGATAGCCAGTGTTAGTAAGGGTCGACCTAGGACCTCTGTATTAAACTCTCAACTTTGAGAGCTTATAACTCCGTCAAAAGTAAACATATTTAAACCAAATTTGGAATCTAGCCTTGACTAGTAAAGGCCTGTCTGCAGTCCAAAAATTGTGAAATTCGGTCCAGCCAAACCCGAGATGCAGACAAGGGCCAAATAGACAACTTCTTGTTCAGCTTCTTGTTGTTGTTGTTCTGGGGATACTTTCGTCTGTCCTCTCTACAGGTCAAACCATTTGTCCTATGAAGCTGGTTCTTAGCTCATTTTACAGGTATTGCTCTGTAGATGTGCCCTTTTCATAAGGCCTTTTCTAATTGGTCAAGTGGTTCAGGGGTTACGGAGCTCTAAACCACCAGATTGATTGTTTTACATTGTTTTAAACATTGTTATTATGCAACAATACCAATTAGCAAACATCAGCTGCGAGACATAGACTGAAGATTAAAGGATTTGTTTCTATTGTTAACATTGGCGATAGCTAGATTAGTGAGGGTCAGCCTAGGGTCTCTTGTGTTAAACTATCAGCTGTGACCGCCAACTGCACTGTTTTACAGTTTAGCTGCAATTCTAAAAGTAACACGAATTAATAAACAAAAACGGAACGTTAAATGTTTAGAGTAAGG